>CM048744.1:652313409-652480909 GCA_026315105.1 Locusta migratoria | reverse complement strand
CAACAATTTACCTTTCTAGTGTAGGCAACACACCACCAAAATCAAAATAAACGTTGACGAATAATAAATATTACACTTAAAACCCAATAAGTGTGTCAGACATATTTATGTTAGCTCTCAGCAAATTCAACTGAATGCTGCCTCCAAAATGTGGGCACTGTCGCAGAAATGTTGGCCAATGTTGACGCCAGCGGTGGCATCAATGTGTGGATGCGGAGTGAGAGAACGAGTCCTTTTTTCGACGCGCAGAAATTGTCTCCGGCCAATGAGATCTCGCTAGCTGTCAGCCAATGAGATGTTGCGTACTTCTTAAGCGGAGATTCGGGCGCTACGCGCCCTCACATGCTAAGAAAAGAAACTTCTTGTTTAAGCTATACCTAACACCTAACCTTCTTAAGGATACACTACAGATCAATTTTCTTTTTTTTTTATGTGAAAGTTAGATTAGGTATAGGTTAAACAAGAAGATTTTTTTCTTATAGTACGTGAGGGCGCGTAGCGCCCGAAGCTCCGGCTAAGAAACACGCAGCATCTCATTGGCTGACGGCTAGCGAGTTCTCATTGGCCGGAGACAATTTCTGCGTGTCGAAACAAGGACTCGTGGTGAGAGAACAGGTCAAGTATGAAGCGACCTTGGCGCCACCGATGGCATATTTGTGGAACTATAGCCGGAACGAAGGTAGAGTGGGTGGCAGGAATATCGGACTGAGCAGGGTAGTAACGTATCACGTGACTCACCACAACCGGAAGCGACCTACCGAAATAGGTTTCATTTACCATTGAGCTCAGTGCTTTTGGCGCGTACTTGTTCTCGAACTTAAATAAATAAACCGAAAAAGTGAAGAATGGATTCAAAGAAAACATTGGAAGACTTAAAGGAAATTCTGGTAATACGTAAGATTAACAAATTTTTCAAGTTCAATGTGCATCATAAACTAAAAAGATGTTTAGATGTTAAGCGTTCCGTAAGTATTGGACCGTATCAAAGCTGTATACTGCTTCGTTTAGTGCACTAATGGGAAATGTTACTTAGTGCGAATTAGTTCTCTGTTTGATGCTTTGGGAAATTGTTTGCCGTTTTGTAGGGAATTCGATTTGCTTTCGAAAGACGAAGTGACAAATTTCGTAGCCTGTGGCGAGGAACAGTGCGAGGGACTTGTGAGGAAAATTAAGAGCTGTGACTACCCCTTTCCAGTTATGTTTGCAGGTGCAGGAAGAGAACGAGAGTAACTAATTTACTTGTCGGCGAAGGTTACATACAAGAACTTGACAACCATAGAGCAGGAACAGCATTAATTATTTACTTCATGGTCAGCGCAAAAATGTATCCCCGTGTTTCTATAGGATTCGGTTTTCAAATAACATTAGCTGAATCCTATAGAATTACAAGAATATTTTTTGGTGCTGAACATGAAGTAAATAATTTATGCTGTTACTACTCAATGGTTGAGAGGTTCTAATCAGTGGCGTAGCTATCATAGGGCTAGGCGGGGCAGTGCCCCGGGGCCCCCGAGCTCTAGGGGCCCCTCGGCCTACGTGAGCGACATTCGGAAAAAGTTACAGTAGATCTTAAGAATTTTTTTTTAAATTCTCCCTCACTACAGTCCATTATCTCCCACTCCCCTCAAACCAAATTTCCCACAGTGGCCGCATTGGCCCACCGGGTGGCGGAACATGGCTTCTAATGGGGCCTTCACTTCACACGAAGACACTCGCTGACCCTGCTCACCGGCCAAGCCGCCAGTCGCTGTGTACAACAATTTAGTCTGCGTAGCAGCAGAATTAGCGGCAGCATCAAAACTTCTCACAGCTAGAGATGGGAAAACAAACATCTGACGGTTTCGAAACAAATGAAACCGTACCATATGTGGTTTGAAACACTGTTTCGAAACCATGAAACCGTAAAGCAATGTATGTTTGTCATTACATCTTCGTTCTAGAAAGGCAATATTTTTCACTTCGTGGACAAGGGTACATACAAGAACCTGTCAACCGTAAAGTATATATTTACTACTTGGTCTGTACGAAACATGTTGATAAAGATTTCCTCCCGTGTTGTTGATGTTGCCAACATAGTCACACGAGGCCGCCGGTATGGTAGGTAAAAGTTTACCCCGTTAGGAACTCACAAACTGCAATACGGTACGCATATTACAGTGATGGATCTTACATGCTACTTTCTATACATACTAAATAAATTACAGGGAATAAAGGGCACACTAATCATAAATAATACTATGGGATTAAAAAAATAATAAAATAAGAGACAAGTTCACCACTTGTACGTCTTGACCGTTACACCACCGCCGCAATTCCTTTAACATGACTGCCGAAAAATTATAACGACAGTAAGTAACTTCGTTTTCGCTCGTAAGAAACTAAATCTTTAACACGAGATTAGATATGCGATCTACCCTTGTTAGTATAAAAAATGTCATTTCAGGCTTCATGTTGTATCTTATTTAAAAAAATGTAGTATCACTCGTGTGTTTTTAATATGGTAGATAAACCTAGAACATTGCTTCTAATGGGGCCTTCACTTCACACGAAGACACTCGCTGGCGCTGCTGTAGTCTGCGTAGCAGAAGTAGCGGCAGCATGAAAGCTGCTCACAGCAACAGCTGAGCCTTCCAAGTGTTGCGGCGTGTTGCTCAGCACAGTGTGAAGGATCGAGAATTTCAAATACTAAATATATTTACTGTACAGTACTTCTTATTGGCAAACAGAAGTATACGAATAATTGGTTTTCCGAACATCCATGTCCCCCAATTACTTCGCATAATCGACTTTCTACTGTATATGGTATTTTAGTTGAATGAAGAATTTCGACTTTTAACTTTTTGAAACCTGACCAACAAACCTCAAAAGCACGAAGTGAAATCCAAAATTTATTCCCACCTCAGAATATAAACGTAACAAGGTCTATCGCTTTTACGCTGAGATGTGCACCCTGCCACCGTTAGTATGTTGTCGCTGAAGTCGGAGTTCCCATTGCCAATCTTTGCGAAATAACAGTGAATGGGGCTGAATTACTAGCAGTGTGTTTGACAATACACAGCGTGACCACATTTGAATATGAAGTCCCTAAGTGTATTATTGCAGAACGGTATTATGGTAACTCAACTGTTTCTGTAGTGAATTCCCCCATGGGAGTGCTCCTTTATCATAGATCCCAATGAAGTACTGTAACCAATTGCACCCTGAAATTCATACCAGAAGAAGAGAAAATATGGTTACTTTGTCACAACAGTAGTGAATTGTGCATTCAAGACGCTGCCCTCTGCCCTAGGGTGACCAGACGTCCCGTATTTTACGGGATTATCCCTTATTTAGCCAAAGTGTCCCGTTGTCCCGACTAAGTAAATACGGGACGTATATTGTCCTGGATTTTACCAACCGTCCCATATATTTTCAATAAAAAAATTTTAAGTAATGTTAGCGTAACCATACCGAGAACAAATATAGCCATTATCACGCAATAAAAGAAATAAGGAATTGAGGCAAGATTTTGGACGTAATTCTTTAAGTTTCTAATAGTTGAACCTTTGGGGAGATCTTTTTTATTTTAAATGCAAAAAAGCATAGGTTGCCCAAAATCGCTATATCAATTTTAAAGCATTATTGGGCAACCTAAAATTTTTCAATTTTTTCTAAGGTAATGCTTTCACATGACATGTGCAAGTCTTCCAACTATACAAATTCAGTGATTAATGAATTCATTCCAAGAAGACAGCGTAGTGAAGAGCCTGGTGTGTGCGTTAATGCTCCAGGCAAAGGCAACATTTGTGTTCCTTATTTTTATTTTGGAAATCTGGTCACCCTACTCTACCCCTCTCTCACGATAATAAGCGAAGACTTATTTTACTTATTACTTTTTCCTGGCCAGACATGTATACTTCATAAAGCCTGGGCCGCGGCGGAGGAGCCGAGCGCATTGAGGCGCAATGCTAAGATGCGCGAGGCCGTTCCCCGTCGGGGGTTCGAATCCCCCCTGGGGGCATGGCTGTTTATGTCGTCTTCGTAAGAAAGTTCGTAAGTAGTTTGTAAGTTTAGGGTCTGATTACTCCACAGTTAAGTCCCATAAACTTTACAAACAGTTGACTATTTGATCTACTCTCTTCTGCAGATAAGTCTCTTAAGCTTGACAAACATTTGAACATTTCATGAAGCCTGGTATGGGTACGGCTCAATCCAAAGTGTTTCATCAAACAAAATCCGGCAAAGTCCGTTGCTGAAACCGTCCTACACGAATATTACCCATATTTTCCTTCTTTGACTGGGCTATCAAAGAAATTAGGCTGATGGGTACGTAGCAATGAGCTAACAGCGCAGTAGTTTAGCGAGAATGAGTTGTCGGCACTGACAACAGTCCTCCTGTCACCGCGGAAGCGCGAGTTTTTTTGACTTGACTGTTCCCGGTTTGCTTCGCGACAGGTGGCCATGTTTTATTGTTTGAGTAATACTTCTTTATTTTTTACTAGCTTCTGCCTACAACTTCAGTCACCTAATTTTAGAGCAACTTCGGAAACTATCCCATGGGATCGTTTTATCTATGTCCTACCTAGGTCCAACTCTATCTCTCTGAAATTTCATCCAAATCCACCCAGCAATTTTTGCGTGAAGCCATAACAAGCTTTCAGTATTATAATTATATTAGAGAGTACGATTAATTATTATCTGCTGCACAACACACAATAATTTACTTAGAAGTATTTAGGTTTTTTGTCTTCCAGGAGGCGGTAAGGAGCTGATGAAGTAGTTTTACACCTGTATAGTTTTAGTCAAAAGAGGGCCCCAATGTCATTTTTGACCCGGGGCCCTTGGTGACATAGCTACGCCATTGGTTCTAATAGATACCCTTCGCCGCTCAGTAGCTAGCAAACAGAATTCTCCACAAAACCGCAAACAATTTTCCAACTCACTCAAACAGGGAATTAATTCGCTGCAAGCAAGAGTGCATGTAAGCCGAAAATGACGGGAAAATACAAGGCACGACGCCGCTTCATATTCAAACACAGGACAAAGATGGTCTATCAATATCCACTTCGAGCTGAACATATACAGCTGTATTTAGACGAAGTGCTGGCTTCACTTTTTCGCGTGCAGGTTGTCTCCCTGTATTGTACCCTCCTTCGTATGAACGCCGACGCTTCCAGATAACTTCCGGTTTCAATGTGTCACTTGATACATTGGCACCCTGCTCAATCCGATATTCCTGCCACCGGTAGAGTGCGTGGCGCCAACGGTAGCGCCTTGGTCTCAACCTACAACACCGGACTCGCTCCGCTTCTGAGCTCTACCTCCCGCCCATCTCTTTCAGTATGCTGACGACACTACCTTCCTAGTCCTCGCCCCCTTCTTTGCACGTTCTCAGCACCTTCTCCAGACTCACCGCTCCATATTCTCCACTTTGTGTAACCAATGGCTCCTCTCCATCAACCCTACCAAATCCCAGGCAATCATTATAGGTCGTACCACTTGATCTTTCCGTCACTGCGACCTGTACCTCACACTCTATGACCGTCCCATCCCCAAAACCTCCATCCTCAAACACCTTGGCCTCACCCTAGATCGCTCCGTTTCCTGGAACCCTCACCTTCAAACAGTCCGTCGAAAAGCCCTCTCCCGTCTCAACCTCCCCAAGTTCTTTTCTTGCTGGACATGGGCACTTAACCCTCCACAACCGAGTGAGATGGCGCTGTGGTAACGCACTGGACTCGCATTCGGGAGGATAGTGGTTCAAATCCACCTCCGGCCATCCAGATTTAGGTTTTCCGTGATTTCCCTAAATCACTCCAGGCATATGCCGGGATGGTTCCTTTCAAAGGGCACGGCCGATTTCCTTCCTCATCCTAACCCAAAAACTCCGAGCGTTAGCTCCGTCTCTAATGGGACGGGACGTTAAACCCTAAGCATCCATCCATCCATCCCCCTCCACAATCCTATACACCTATTGTTCCTTTATGCGTCCCATCCTTTGCAGTTCCCATCCTGCTTGGGTATTCGCCTCTTCCACCTATTATAAATCCCTCCAAATCCTAGAACGCCACGCCCTCCGCCTCGCTTACCACATTCACCTCCCTTCCTCCATGTGGATGCTCTACGATCTCATTCCTATCCCTCGCCTCCTATAGTTCCTCAAAGATATCCGTATCCTCTACACCACCCGCAAAATTGACTCCCGTCGCTCTGTTCTCCCTCCCCTCCTGCTAAACCCTGGACCTATGCCACGTTGGTACCAGCATGTCCCTCCCTACACACTCTCCACATCCCCTCCCATGGTAATTTTCGCCACCTCCGTCTCCCGTATGACGCCCTCCGTCCTGATATTTACCCATTCTATCAGCCCTGATCCCTCCCTTCCACATATATTGTGTGGCCCCCTTCTGCTCCCCTCCCCTCCCTTCCCTCCGCTTGGATCTCCCTTCTCCTTCCTCGGAGTTCTTACGTTTTCCTTCCCCACTCCCCCAGCCCTTCCCTTCCCACCCCTCTGCAACTGCAGGGTCACAGTGCTTTACTTTTTAATAGTGTTTTTAACAGTGCTCCGTGCTAAAGTGTCAGTGTCAAGTGCTGAGCGTGATTTTAAGACTTCAGCAACCACCGCATAGGCAGAACAATATGTTCCCATGTTTTTTATTGTTTCTCTGTTCTCGTCACCATTAACTGTGCAAAATCTGTGTTTTTTTAGCCACAGTGACAGTTTTTAATACTGATTATGTGTGTTTTAAAGCCTTCATTTCATTGCTTTTATTCGCCAATTTTATCTTCTTTTTCACTGTTAAATTCAACAATCTCCTGTTTTTCAGACGTGACAAAGTCTGTCACGAGGTATGCGCCCATTATCATGAACTTCGAATATTAATCAATGATACTAGGTACGCTATGAAAAATGTAAAGGCCACAGGTGGTGACGGGGCTATAAGTTTATTTATGCGTTTCGGAAACGTTCAGCAAGGCCATGACGCCATACGCTTAGCTATGAAGTTGTACGCCAGAACTAGATTCTCCTGATGGTGACATTCCGAAACGCTTAAGTAAACATATAGTCGCATCACCACCTGTGGCCTATATACCGTATTTGCTCGGCTGTAGTATCCAACTTTTTTCTCTGAAATTGGGGAGAGTAGGCGCAAACATAACAAATTCAATACTGCATTCGGTTGGTTCTGGATGTGCTAAACTTGTTAATCATTTTATCACACTTTACACGAAATGTGTCTGTTATTAAATCTCTTTCATATATTAAATAAATATCACATAAAATACGAACACTGCGTACAAATAATTTGTTTTCAGTCCTGATGTATGGCATATTTATTCTTCACCAAACAATTTAAAAACGGGTAGGCCTACTATTTTATTTTTTTTTTATTTATTTTTTTTTTTTTTTATTTTTTTTTTTTTTTTTTAGTGACAGCTCATCTTCACTGTCGTTTCCTCTGTTGGCGTCATCATTCTAAAAGGGAGCTAGGTTGTTTTCTAAGCGATCTTTTCAAAGGTCATCTTCTGATCCACCCAGGACACACGAAATCTCGGCTTCTTGAAACTCTTTTTCACTATCTTAGGAGTGATCTGATTACAAGAACGTATGATCGGTTTCGTAAATTAGTGCTGTCAAATTGCATGTAACTAACGATTTTATGAATTTTCGAGATATTATAAAATTTTGTATTTTGACGTAATGTTCAAATGTTTGTTAAGCTTATGGGACTTAACTACGGGGTCATCAGTCCCTAAACTTACAAACTACTTATGAACTACTTACGAACTAGGAAGGAACAAATATCCATGCCCGAGGGGGGGATTCGAACCCCCGACCGTAGTGGCCATGCAGACCGTGACTGAAGCGCCTCAGTCCCCTCGGCCACCGCGGCCGGCGTATTTTGACGTAAAAATAGGGGGTTACTATAGGTGGTGGAGTAGTATAGCCGAGTGAATACGGTATTTTAACTGCGTCAGTAGCTTGTATTTTTGCTGATAATATACTCAAAAACATTATAGTACATCTTATTGTTCTGGAAGTTTGGTTCACAAAGCGTATAACTAAGAAGAAGAAGAAGAACGAATAGGCTGTTAAATGAAGAGGAAAGAAGAATAAGATGGATCATAAACTGGGAAGGGGCGGGGTAATGAGAGGGGGGCAGATAATGAAAGTCGGCGGGCCGGACGCGGTGGCCGAGCGGTCTGCGGCGCGCCAGTCAAGGCTGCACGGCCGCTACGGTCGGGGGTTCGAATCCCCCCTCGGGCATGGATGATTGTGTCGTCTTTAGTATAAGCTAGTTCATAAGTAGTTTGTAAGATTAGGGACTGACGACCCCGCAGTTAAGTCCCTTAAACTTAAGAAACATTCGAACATTTTGAAAGTCGACCGTGGCGAATGTAGGGGACGTGTTATGACGCTGCAGCTCCCTCGGAGCTGCAACTGTTTTCTCTTAATCTGAAAAAAGAGAGGGAGAGGGAGAGAGGGGGTGGGAGAAGAGATTGAGTGTTCAAACTATCGAACATCGCATTTGGTATAATAGTAAATTAATAAAGCAACGTCGTTGCTTGTAAAAAAAATCAGGCGACACGTCGAGACAATATTTATATGAGTACAGCGCCGCTCCCGAAACTCCCTTTCCGCAAAGAACGGAATGATGGATTCGTACCTGATGGTCGATCATTTCATTGTAACCAGCCACACAACTGCCTCAACTGTGTTAAGGGAACGATGAAGCTTCGCACGGATACTCGGACTTCCCTTGGAAGGCGAGTCCAATTTGCTAACCAGGGCACACCGCTCGATAACTAAGAATGAAAAAGCCTCCGAAATCCTCAAGAAAAAATGTGGAAATTACTATTCAGAGCGAACATCTGGCGCAGAGAATCCCCAGCTCAGTTGCTAATTTGTCGGAACTGCGAGATTACTGCCGATTCCTTTTTTTCCAGCAACCTCTTGTCGCCGTAGGTCCCAACTTTTCTCCCCCTCACGCAGAATGACAGCGCAGTCGGGTGACAGAGCTAATTAAAAAAATGCTACAAGTAGGGAAATTGTTAGGACGGAAAGAACAGGCTCCCTGTAGCGCGAGCAGACGTCGAAATTTGTGGGGCTTCTAAAGCCACAAAGGCGAAGGGGTAGTTAGGGGGCGGGGTTGGAAGGGGCAAAGGGGAGGGGGGAGGTGAATTACAGGGAGTGACGGCGTTGGGAGGAGGCGACGGCAGAGCCCTCTGGTGCTTCTGATGACGTGCCAGCGCCCTGCTCTGACGTCACGCCGCACTTCCCTCAGCATTCTGTGTCGCTTAGGCACGTCAAACAGCACGAAAGTATTGCTATAGTCCAGTAGCCAAGTAAAATATCTCACCAAATGTGAAAGTGGTGACTTTACGTGATCTTTACATTGTGTTGATCTAAATAATCTGTATTGGCCAAACTTACACATGTTAGGCTGTGTATGGCTCTGTTAAAGAAATATGGCTCGATGTTGTCTCAGGTCGAAACGTACACGTCTGCTTTCATGCCCTGAAACTAAATTAGCTGCAAATAGTCCCTTCTACCTCTTAATATATTTGACCACTTTATGCTTATGCTAACATCTGCGAAGCAGTAATAAGAGAAAGATAAATGGTTAATTAATAGAAAGAGGTTTTCATTGAAAGTTTGAAAATTTTCTACGTAACGCCAGATGTTGTTGTTGTTGTTGTTATGGTCTTCAGTCCGGAGACTGGTTTGATGCAGCTCTCCACAATACCGTATCCTGAGCAAGCCTCTTCAACTCCACGTAAGAACAGCAACCTACATCTGTCTGAATCTGCTTACTATATCCATCTCTTGGTCTTCGTCTGCGGTTTTTACCCCACACACTTCCCTCCAACGCTAAATTCACAATTCCTTGATGTCTAAGAATGTGTCCTACCAAGCGATCCCTTCTTTTAGTCAAGGTATGCCAGAAATTCCTTTTCTCCCCAATTCTGTGCAGTACCCCCTCACTACGAGTACTTACGCGATCCACCCACCTAATCTTCAGCATTCTTCTGTAGCACCACATTTCAAAAGCCTCTATCCTTTTCCTGTCCGCACTGTTTATCGTCCATGTTTCACTCCCATACAAGACAACACTCCACACAAATGCCTTCAGAAAGGACTTCCTTAGGCTTAAATCAATATTCGATGTTAACAAAATCTCTTTTTCAAGAACGCCTCTCTATCCATTGCCATTCTGCTTTTCATATCCTCTTTATTGCGATCATCATTTGTTATTTTACTGCCCAAGTAATAAAGCTCATCTACCTCCTTTATAGTTTCGTTTCCTAATCTAATTCCTTCAGCATCACCTGATTTTCTTAGACTGCACTCCATTACCCTTGTTTTACTCTTGTTAATGTTAACTTTATACGCACCTTTCAGCACACTGTCCACTCCGTCCAGCTGATCTTCCAGGTCCTTTGCTGCCCTTACTATGTCGTCGTCAAAACGCAATGTTTTTAATTCTTCACCCTGAACTTTAATTTCTTCTCAAAATTTCTCCTTGCTTTCCTTTATAGCTTGCACAATGTACAAATTGAATAACATTGGAGAAAGGCTACAACCCTGTCTTACTCCCTTCCCAATCACTGCATCCTTTTCATGCCTTTCAACTCAACTGCTGTCTGGTTTTTGTACAAGTTGCCGGATAACTCAATTGAATAATGTTTACTCAACCATATGTTTTCACCTATAGCAAGTGATCTTACACAAACAATACTAACAAACAGAAATATACGTTATGAAATTAGAAGGAAAGATGCGTTAAATCCCTATGGAAATGGTAACAATATCCCCAACTAATTAACCACTGACAATGCTCAAAGTCCATTTCGTCAGCTCAAAATAGTTTAAATCTTAGACCGACGAATGACATGTCGACACACGTAACATCTCGTGTAGAATTATCTAAACTGTTCAGTTACAATTCCGTAATGGAATCAGAAAAATTGAAGTTCTTAAAGTGCCACTCATTAGCTCTTGCCGAAGTTAAACTCCACAAAAGTGGCCGTTCGCTGCGCAGATTGTAACACGGTCGCATATGTAACACTTCAGCTTCACTGGCACGTCCGCCTTCTTCCAAGCCGAAGTTCCACCGCCCCAAACTGCTCTCCGTATCTACAGTCCAACTATTTTACTTGACCACTTCAGGTTTTCTGCTCTAGGCTTTCTCTCAATGACAGGTCGCCATCTCCTCCAAAAGTAGCAGATTTCTTAACATGAAAGATTTGTTTTCTCTTAACTTTGACAACTTACACACTAACTTAATAATTTGAATAACTTTCTATTTGATATTGCTAGTCACCTAGTACGAATAATGTACGTAAAACGCCAGATTTCGTGAGCTTAACAGCTTATACTACCCACACAAAATAGACAAACATTCATTAAACTGTTACATGAACACGAAGATAAGAGGTGCATATCATGCTTCTTGCAGTTGCTGAGTTACAGTGGGGGATATGATGGTTTGATCCGTAATAAATTGATATAACAAGTGTAATAAATCTTGAAATGGGATACAAGTGTGTTGCTTTCACGATGATAGTTTGAGGTAATGAGCTAACATCTAAAACATAGATTGTTGAAATCACACGAAGAACTCAAAAGTTGTAATTTTAAGCTTAATTTTTGCTGTATTCAAATATTGCGAATATTAACTTTTGTAGTTTTAAGGATCTTAAAAAGTATTGTTGATTCGTGACATGCGCCTAAATCTTATGGCATTGTAGATACCTTCACATTTGTTGGGAACATAACTCTGTCATTTATTATTGTTTCTACGTTACGAGAGTGTACTTCTTTTAAGAAATTGTTAGAGCATCCATTAAGAAATTCACTGTCTCCTCAGCTCCCTTTAGAAGCGCGGGTTTACCTATGTCTGACTTTTCGCTGTTACCCAGTTGCTGATCACTCCTCTCCCCTCCTAAACGGAAAATGCATGCCTCGCCCATTTGTAAGAGTATCGCCCTGCCTTCCATACAATTCCAGAATTAGAATAAATATATAACGTACAGTCTATGTATCCGTAGTGTCACAAAGTGACCAGATTTCGTGCCGCTCGTGTAGACCGCGCCAAGGTGACGTTTCATCCGGTACCAGACATGCCCAATGGTGACAGATCTGGGGATCATGATGGGAAGGGCAGTTGACCTAGAAGAGCACGTATGGTTGAACGGGATACGTGTGGACGTGCATTGTCCTTCTGGAAAAGCACATCGCCTTGTTGGTGCATGAACGGTGGCAAGACGGGTTGAATGATGGTTTCAATATACGGTGTACCAGAGGAGATCGGCCAGTGTAGGATATGGCTCCCCACACATGATGCCAGGTGTCGCCCCCATTTGCCTTTGTCGCGTACACTCCAGATTTTCGCACTCCCCTGCACGACACCACACACGCGTACGACCATCATTGGCACCGAGGCAGCGACGACTCTCATCACTGAAGACGACACATTCGTCCCTTCATAAGCGCCTACCGAGACACCATTAGAGGCGGGCTGAACGATGTTGGGGCGTGAGCGGAGGTCACTCTAACGGCACACATGATCGTGCGTCATTGTGAGGAAAGCGATATTCTACATTCGCCACTCTCCTCTAGTGATCGTCTAGAGAACATTGAACAGCGCACAGTACACTGATACCAACCCGTCTTGGTAGCACTCATCTACGAACAACGCGATATGCTTTTCCAACAGGACAATGCAGATGCACATGTATCCCATACCACTCAACGTGCTCTCAAGGTGTACGTCAACTACCCTGGCCAGCACGATCCCCAGATCTCTCCCCCATTTGGGACCGCATGAAGCGTCATGTTGGGCGGTCTGCATGAGCTGCAAGAAATCTGGCCCATCTTAAGCACCAGGTGGAAACTGCATGGCAGGACATTCCACATAACCACATTCGGCACCTCTACGATCGTTTCCACTCAAGAATTACAGCTTGCATTGGTGCAAAATTAGGGTATACACGGCACCAACGGCAACATTTCGAACATTCTGGTGTCTGTACTCACGATGCGTACGCCTGTGTGACCGTGTGTAGTATACAACCTCAAGAATGTTGTCAATAAAATTTCCCTCTGCTGTGTCGCCAAATTCATGATGTTCATTTTTCATTTTCCAGGAGTGTAATATTGAGTTTGCATATTATCGTATACATAAGCGGCTTAAGTGTTTGTCAGTTTGTCGCAGATAGCTATTACATTTTTCCGTGAAGTAAATGATAGAGAGTAATGCTCTGTGCTAGATTTGGTCGATATTCTTCCATTGCACTCTACTTTGAGCAATTTATCAAGTAGAAAGGGGAAACCCCGTGGGGTAGTAAGTAAAGTGGCGTCCTCGCCGCCTGCCCTGGGTAATTCAGTTTGAATTAGCAGACACCTTTGCACAGATATTCTTAATCACAATTCATAATATCTAGAACAGAATTTTGTTGACTGCCGGGCTTTTACTAGTTACTTTATAAGCAAATTACTATTTGATATGCAAATGGGGTCTAATAGTATTCTGAACATTTATTTATTTGTCATGAAATCGGAGTAATCGTCTCACCACTATGTTTTCCAAAACATAGAAAGAATAATCCTGGACTATCTGATCACAGTGGTGTTCAGAAGTCACTTATCTAGTATGTACGTAGCTAATACAATTCCTAGTCATTATCAGTAAGTTAATACACATATGAAAATACCCAATTTCTATCTTTCAAAGAAAAATTATTAGTCAACATAACTTACTTTGTGATTTATTTCGTTAAATGATTTTTTTTTAGTGATAAGGAATTGCTGAATGACGGAAGTCAACACAGAGTTCTGGTGAGAAAGGGTGTAATTACAAACACCCTACCACTGGATAATACAAAATAACAGGTCACAATTACACAAAAAATGGATTTATATTACTATCCAGACGCTAAAAATGTACAAATGGACACAAGTAAAATCAATTATTTTAGATAAGTGACTAGCTATAAAAATGGATATTTCACCCATTAATAGAAATGACTCTAATCTTCACTAAAATATGTACATAATTCTGATGGAAATAGTAACACACAAACCCTTCTGCGCACATGCCCCCCACTAAAAATTATGATTATAACGTGCTGCACTGACTATGAGTGTCTGTAGCAATTGCTAGCGAAACATTACCACTTCAGCATATGTGCAGACTCGCAGTCTGCAATCATGAGCTTGAAATCCCGACCGTGAAGATAAATACGCTTCCTTCTGCTAAGCAGCAGCGATTTTTATTTATTTTATTATAAGCCGATTGGATCAGTCATAGGCGACACTTTCTGAATCAGCTAGGACTACGCAATATCTAATTGCAGTGTCTAAATTTACGAGTTTCATTGGCACACTATGTCCCCAGAGCGGGAGAATTATCGCCACTAAGGCGTCGGTGCACTCGTTTGTGAGCGGCTGAAATATTTCCATGCTCAGCAACAGATTGGGCGATCAAGTGCCAAGTGCTAAGTGTCTTTCACATCTACACGACTTCACGAAGTCTCCACTAAGCACAAAATATAGAAATTACGGGTGAGTTCCAAATACGGCAACTCTCAACCAAAACAATAATATCGGCTACACACAGAGGTGCCTCTAAGCGAACTAAAGCTCTGTGGCCGCAAGTGGTGGAGTCAGCAAATCCTACCTGTGGTCGCAGTGTGCAGCGCCACAGCACAAACGAAACGCGGAGTCTCGTACGACCGCCCCGGGCGCATGCGACGGCCAGCGCGCCTCACACATCAGAGAGCTGCTCTGTGGATGCCTCCTCGCGGCCACGCTTCCATCACCTCGCAAACCAGAGTTCTCGTAATGGACTGTCCAATCAAAACTCTAGATTCGATAATGGATCTTCAACCCTGTCAGCCCAAAATTTCTCCAGCAATAGCAGACCGATCTGCGCGCACCTCACCAAGCACTGCAGCCGAGAACAAATTCTCACGTAGGCCACCGTAGTGAGAACAATACCCCACGCGGGCATCTGCGATCTTTATCGCCTCCCGTTGTAGACCCGTTAAACAGGCCGCACATTTTAGTACCATCGGCGTCGGAGCCGTGCAGTGCCAGACATCCGCTCCACGCGAAAAAACTGCACGCGGAATGCCCTGCAATTTATGTACTCATAAAACGAGCGTACCTGTGCTGACAGTTGGGAATGCAGTGCCCGCCGACAGCAGTCTTTCCCATAAAACGAGTGGCTGCCGCCCTCGCCACATTACAGCGCTCTCGCCGTCGCACCCAGAGGGCGCCACTGACTTTCACAGCTCTGTAAAGTGGACGCCATTGTGGCCTTTGGCGACCGGTCCTACCGGACGCCGCCAGCCAGGTAGAACGCACTTTTCCCCTCGCTAAAAATGGCTCTGCACACCATTCTTCCCAGTGTTCTGCGCAATAACTAAAAAGCCAGGTGAACATTCTGAGGTTACCTCTGACGTGCGAAGTAGGCCCCGTGTCCCGTCACAGCTCGCCTCTTGTCTAAATAGCTTTTTCTTCCCTGCAACGAGTAGCCCACAGAAAAAGAAGGATGTGAAATTATCATACCTAAAATTTCAATGTCCATACCTCCCATCACCTATCTCGCAAGCAAATTAAGAGACAAATTACTCTACGCCGGCCGCGGTGGCCGAGGGGACTAAGGCGCTCCAGTCACGGTCTGCACGGCCACTATGGTCGGGGGTTCGAATCCCCCATCGGGCATGGATATTTGTGCCGTCCTAGTTCGTAAGTAGTTTGTAACTTTAGGGACTGATGACCCTGTAGTCGAGTCCCATAAGCTTTACAAACATTTGAATATTTGAAATTACTCTGCAAACTTTTATTCCTAACATGTAATTAAAAAAAATGCGTACAGATAAAATGAGAAAATAAGAGAAATAAAAT
This sequence comes from Locusta migratoria, assembly GCA_026315105.1. NCBI lineage: Eukaryota > Metazoa > Arthropoda > Insecta > Orthoptera > Acrididae > Locusta > Locusta migratoria. The sequence continues at coordinate 652,465,014 of CM048744.1, read as the reverse complement.
TAAAATTACATAGACTTCTGCGGCCAGAGTCAGATGACATAAAAGTTTTCTGGGTGTTGTACCACGTCATGATGTACGAAGGCTATTACTAAAAAAACCGACTTTTCGGTCAACGTTAAGTATATCAAGATGAAGCGGTGGCTGCGGTGAAGTAGCCGAGCGGTCTAAGGCGCCTCGATGCGGAGCGCGCTGTTTGTCGCCGTCAGAGGTTCGAGTCCTCCCTGGGGCATGGGCGTGTGTGTTTGTCCTGAGGTTAGTTTACCTTAGTTTAAGAAGCTTGTAAGCTACGGAATAATGACCACGCAGTTTGGTCCGATAGATTTACAAACATTTGAACAATTTTGAAGGCCACTGTAACGTTGTCCGAAACGTCTGTTATATAAGAAATAAAATTGTTACAAAAAATCACCATCTCTCAAAGTAATATCAAGTTATTACTTGTGCATTCAAATGGACTGATGAAATTTTTGAAATACTGAATGACAGCCAGAAAATTCTTCTCATAGTTTCCCGATGTTCAAATGTTTGTTAAGCTTAATGGACTTAACAGTGGGGTCATCAGTCCCTAAACTTACAAACTACTTATGAACTACCTTATACTAAAGACGGCACAAACATCCATGCCTGAGGGTGGATTCGAACCCCCGACGGGGAACGGCCTCGCGCATCGTAGCATAGCGCATCAATGCGTTCGGCCGCTCCGCCGCGGCAGCCGATGTTCCTGAGACTGAGTGCTGAATTGATATTTTCATTGGTACCTTACTTACAGAAAAAAATCATCGACTTCTCAGGAATTGTGAAGAAAAATTTATTTAGTGCTCGTGCTTTTCGTGCGATTCTACGTATATGCATTCTTCGCAATCCACCGAAGGTGCGTGGCGGAGTGTACACTGTAACACACCCAAATAGAACGAGAGAAAAAAGTATGTCTATATGCCTCCGTACGAGCCCTAATTTCTCTTATCTTGTCTTTGAGATCGTTACGCGAAATTTAAGTAGCCGGCAGTAAGATCATTCTGCAGTCAGCTTCAGATTCGGGCCCTCTAAATTCTTCAACAGTGTTTCTCGGGAAGAACGTGCCTTCCCTCCAGAGACTCCTATTTGACTTCCCGAAGCATCTCAGTAACACTCGCACATTGGTAGAATCTACCAGTTACGAACCTAGCCTCTTGCCTCTGCAATGCTTCTATGTCTTCCTTTAAACCAATCTGGTGAGCGGTACTCAAGACGGGGTCGCACACGCGTTTTATATGTGGTCTCCTTTACAGAAGAATCACATCTTCCCAAAATTCTTCCAATAAATCCTTCCCCATAACTGTCTTTATATGCTCGTTACATTACAATCGATGTGCAGCTTACGCGTAAATATTTAATTGACGCGACTCTGTCAAGCAGCATACTACTAACATTCGAACATCACGGGATTGTTTCTGCTACTCGATGTCCTCCGTCAAACCCAACTGATAAGGATCCCACACTGAGCAGCAATACTCCAAAAAAGGACGGACAAGCGTAGCGTATGCAGTTTCTCTGGTAGAGCTGTTGCATCTTTTAACGGTTCTGCCAATAAAAAGTAGTCTCTGGTTCGCCTTTCCCTCGACATTATCTATATGTTCTTTCCAGTTTAAGTCTGAAGTAACTGCAATTCCTAGGTATTTTGTAGAGTTTACGACCATCACTTTTGATTGATTTATGTTGTAAACAAAGCTTAACGGACTTCTGTTCGTACTCATGTGGACGACTTCACGCTTCTCACTATAGAGTCACTGTAGTGACGTCTTATTCAGATCGTTCTGCAGTTGGTTTTGATCTTTTGATGATTTTACTAGACGGTAAGTGACGGCGTCATCTACAAACAACCTAGGAGAGCTACTTAGATTTTCTCCCAAATCGTTTATGTAAATAAGGAACAGCAGAGGACCAATAACACTACCCTGTGAAACGCCCGATATAACCTCTGTTTCAGCCGATGCTTTACCATCGATTACTACAAACTGTATCCTCTCTGACAGGAAATCCCCTATCCAGTCACAAATTTGGGGCGATATACCATAACCACGCAATTTGATTAAAAGCCGTTTGTGAGGTATGTTGTCCAAAGCCTTCTGAAAATCAAGAAATACGGAATCGATTTGCGAACCCTTGTCGAGAGCATCCATCACTTCGTGTGAGTAAAGAGCTAGTTGTGTTTCGCAAGAACGATATTTCCTAAATTCGTGTTGACCTTGGGTCAATAGATCATTCTGTTCGAGATAATTAATAATATTTGAATACAGGATATGTTCCAAACCCTGCTGCAAATTGACATCAATGAAATAGGCCTGCAATTTGGTGGGTTGCTCCTACTGGATCTGGTACAGATCCTTCTTTGAGAGAGAGGTTACATATGGCTGTTAAGTAAGGAGTTATCGCTTCAGCATAATCAGATAGAAATCTAATGGGTATACAGTCCGGACGAGAAGACATGTTCTTGTTAAGTGGTTTTAGTTGCTTCACTACTTCGATGGTATCTACTTCTACGTTACTCATTCTGGACTCAGTTTTTAATTCGAAATCTGGAATATTGGTTTCATCTTCTTTGGTGAATGAGTTTATAAAAGCTGTGTTTAGTAACTGTGCTTTAGTAGCGCTATCATCGACAGGATCGCCATTACTATCAGATAGTGAGGCTATTATTTGTGTTTTGCAGCTAGTATATTTAACTTATGACCAAAATCTCTTTTGTTTTCAGTCAAATTTCGAGAAAGAGTTTCGTTGAGATAAGTATTGTAGACGTCCCGCATCGAAGTCCTCGCTAAATTTCGAGCTTCTTTGTAGGACCGCCAATCCTGGGGATTTTGTGTTAATTTCACATGCCTTTTCCGTTGCTTTTGAATCAGTGTCCTGATCTGTTTTGTGTACTAAAGGGGATCATCTCCTTCTTTTATTAATTTATTTGGTACAAAAATGTCAATTGCTGTCGATACCACCTCTTTGAATTTGAGCCACATCTGGTCTACACCTACGTTTAGTGTTAAAAACGAGAGGAAGCTATCTTTCAAGAAGCATTTTATTTTATTTCTATCTGCTTTCTTGTGGGTGCGTGTGTGTGTGAGTACTTGTGTGTGTGTGTGAGATGTGTGAATCCGACTGTGTCTAGACAATGAATATAACAATTGATCACAATGTCTGTGTTACATGAGGAATAAGTATTGTGAAATCAGCCTCGCATTGACAGATGCGTTCAGTTAGAGCTTCAGTCTGACTAAATGATGAAATCAACCGACTGAATGACATGTATAGATACGACGTCTAGTGTAATTATGTGAATTGATACTAATGAAAAACGTTAATTATTTCTATAAATCACACTTACTTCAGCTAAGATCGCTAGTTTATTTGTTGATTTTTTACCGGTTTCGATTAACTATGTCATCATCTTCAGAAACAATTTTTTTAATAATTTTCTCTTATTTTCAATATAATAAAGAGTACTTCAAAAAAGGAAATATAAGAAAAAGAACATTGTCAAACGAATAAAATTTGCATCACCAAAGTTGAACGTCATCTGTATTGCACATTTAAAAATTGTGTGTGTTCTTGCCACAAGTAACAAGGAGACTGTGAATTATTTAAAGTAAAGATCAAAGTTTAGATTACAAATGCAAAAACAAAATGAGTATAGATTGTGTTGTGACTTTTGCAATGGTTGTCGCACATGTTATGATTAAGACAATTTCATTAAGAAAAAAAATTGTGTGTTGAGCAAGTCGTATAATTGATTTAGTGGTCTGAGCGCCTTCCACAAGCGACAAGAGACACTGGTAGCTGTCTGACAAGAAAATAGTTTTCTAGAAAATTGTCAGCAAGCAGCTGTAAATATTTCTTTTATTCACCGGATCTAGATTTCGATCAATGTGTGATCATAATCAATGCTTAAAACAAACAGTTAAAACATATAATACTTTTCTACCTCCACGTTGGCGGTTATATGTTTTAACTGTTGAATATCAAAAAGTTGGTAAGTGACTTCGAAAATAAATTTAAATAACAACCATTCTGTGAAATTAAGGAAATGCTCTGTGTGATAGTAATTATTGAGTACTGTTTGTTTGGCTCGTACAAAGGATTCTTAACATGTCTCTTGCGTTAAATTGATCCACCACTTCTGCTGAAAAATTAAGATGGTAAAAATTGTAAAACGTTATGTCTAAATTCACGTGCAAAATTGTACAGTATAATTCTAAAGACGATGAGGTACATTGTCTAACCGTAACAAAGGAGATCACTAAGTATACTTTAATTACGTAGGTCGATTAAGTTAAGACTATTTAACAAAGCCTAACGCAGTAAAGAAATATAAAACATACCATTAATAAGACAATTAATAAATTCTCTTCAGTAATAATTCCCAGCAAATTCAGTAATAAATTCTGTTTTTCTTTCAAAATAAATATGTACGGTAGATTTGCAGTAAGCCTTTCGCAATGGTGATTGGAATAATCTTTCAGAATCTGAAATCAAAAGGAGTAAAATATAGGGAAGGTTATTTACAACTTGTACCAAAACCAGACAGTAGTTACCAGAGTTGAAGGGCATGAAAGGTATGCAGAGGTTGGGAAGGGAGTAAGGGTTGTGGCCTTTCTCCAATGTTACTCAATTTGTACAATGAGCAAGCTATAAAGGAAAGCAAGGAGAAACTGGGAGAAGGAATTACAATTCAGACTGAAGAAATAAAAACATTGCGTTTGCCGATGACATTGTAATTCTTCAGAGACGAAAAAGATCTGGAGGAGCAGTTCAAGGGAATGGACGGCGTGTTGAAAGGTGCATATAAGATGAACATTAACAAGAGCAACACAAGGGTACTGGAGTGCAGTCTAAGAAGTTTTGTAGTTGAGCAGTAAAATAACATATGATGGTCGCAGTACAGAGGATATAAAATGCAGAATGGCAATGGGAATAAAAGCGTTTTTGAAAAAGTTAAATTTGTTAACATCGAATGTTGATTTAAGCCTTAGGAAGTCCTTTCTGAAGGCATTTGTGTGCAATGCTGCCTTATACGGGAGTGAAACTTGGACGATAAGTAGTTTAGACAGGAAGAGGATAGAGCCTTTTGAAATGTGGTGCTATAAAAGAATGCTGAAGATTAGATGGGTAGGTCGCGTATCTAATGAGGAGGTACTCAACAGAATTGGAGAGGAAAGGAATTTCTGGCATACCTTGACTAAAAGAAGGTGATCGATTGGTAGGATGCATTCTTAGACATCAAGGAATCACAAATTTAGCATTGGAGGGAAGTATATGGCGGAAAAATCGCAAAGCAAGCAGATTCAGATGTGTGTGGGTTGCCGTTCTTATGTGGAGATGAAGAGGCTTGCTCAGGATAGAGTAGCGTGGAGAGATGCATCAGACCAGTCTCCGTACTGAAGACGACGACAACAAGAACAACAACAACAACAACAACGCAAATACAATGCCACTGCAATCGTGGTCCACACCAGACAGATCAGTCCGGCAGCCAACAGTGTTCTCGCCAGCGACTCAACACAGGCCCCCTGTTCCTCTCCCTCAGTCGCAGTATCACCCGTGATTATTGCTCACACTCTCGAAAGATATGCTCTTTAGAGAGTGACGAATGTAGTTTCTTTGCATTGGCAACCCAACAATGTGTATGCGACCTTCCTATTGGTAATCACCAATAACAATTGGACAATACATAACTCAGGGTGGTATAAGTTTATGGTTCGTTGTCTGTCTTCATAGAAGCGAGTTATATATGTCAGGTTCTATGCCCTAAACAGCTACCCAATCTGTTTACACAAGATCAATAATTAATCTGTAGTTTAGCCAGTCTATCAATCTGCGTATGATGACTTGAAAATATGGTTAACAAACATAAATTATACCTCAGAATAACAAAAAAAAAAAAAAAAAAAAAAAAAAAAAATGGATTCTGAGATAAAGAAGTGATTCACTCAAGTAGTAATTCTTTATAAATGGAGTTTATTATTCTTTATGGACATGGAAATGCGGAGGTGGCCCTACTTTATACATCGGCAAATAACTGAATATTTCCCCAATTATTGTTCATGAGAGGCACGATAAGTAACACACGCTCTCGAGAGTCCATCGAACTTTGCAGTTCTAAGTTAATCCGCGATAAGAGTATTTGATATAAAACACAGTTTGTAATCACGAGTACACGATTGCTGAATTATCACAGTTCCACAGCCCTACTACCGTGCATAGTTTATCACTTTTCAAGCAGAGACAAAGATCTGCAGTCACAGTTCCGTAAATTTTCTAAGTCTACACATGCCTATCTCTTCAAATCAGAAGTTCGTAACGCGTCTTCAGACCGCTCAGCGTCACAACCTTTCACCACCACGTCCAAGTTACGAGTACCTCCCTCAGCGTTGAAAACCGTATTCTCTCTGCTCCCAAAATTGTGTCGTTTCGCGCATCCTAACGCCTCATCTTTAAAATATAATTTCCCTTCCAAAATATTATACATTTTAATATCACAGAATTAAATGCTTTGACCTCCTCCCTACAAATGTTACTTACATTTAATAAACATATATATATATATATATATATATATATATATATATAACAATACTAAAAACGGTTGAGACTGAAACTCTATGCTCGGATAACCATTATGCATGGCATATCACTGTTCAAATATACTGCCGCCGTCGAAATATAGTTACACAATTAATATTTAATTTATCATGACTTTTTATACAAATATAATCAGTTCTTGTCCACAAATACATATAACTGTTCATATTTAAATCATTTGCTGCATATCTACTATTTTTAGTCGGCCATGAAATATTTAAGTGGCACTCTACAACACAAAAAAACGAACGTTACTAAGAATAATATTAAATATAATAATGTAATGCGCTTTACTGGGTTCATGTTTTGTGTTTCCGAGGTGGAATCTATGTTCTGACGCAAGAATATTATTACGTCAACGAAAAGCTGAACACGAGAGTAAAACAAAGTTTATTGACAGAACACGGAAATAACATGGTACGTCTTTTAAGATAGGTAGCGTGGTACACTGTTGCCCATTTGCTTCTTAAATTGTTACTGATAACTGCTATATATCAATAATTGTAAATATAAGTCTTATAATATTATTATTATAGTACTGAAATTGATCGGCTATTTATCTGTAAGGCATATTTAAATTGTAATTACGGATTTTGATTCTCCCAAATCTCCTGAATCTATTCATATAATTATATTTGCCGTATGATCATTCCCTGATTTTATATGGATTTTTAGAATAATGTTTGTGGCTATATTGTATTTCAGTTGCAATCTGGAATAGCCGCCCTGACTACCTGTCCATTCACTAGGTTAAAACTGTCAACCGGCCGGCTGGGGAACCTAACAGCATGGCAAAACCCGCCTTTCACGTGGAAACAATCGGCTTCGCCCTGTATCTTTAATATCATATGAATAACGTAGTTAATGTTTGTAAATCTATTGGACCAAACTGCTATGGTCCTCAGTCCCTAGACTTACAAACTATTTAAATTAACTTACACTAAGGTCAGTATACGTACCGTTACCCGAGGGAGGATTCGAACCTCCGGCGGAAATATATCGTATTTATACCATTCTCTAAAAAAAAAAAAAAAAAAAAAAAAAAAAAAAAAAAAAAAAAAAAAAAAAAAAAAAAAACCAACGATTAGGACAGAAGTTAAATGGGTTAACCGGGCGATGACTCATCAAGTGGGGGTTATTGGCAGCCTTCTTAAACGATATTAAAACTGCATAATTCGCAGTCTTCTTCAGGCGCTTCCTTATACCGATCCAGTATGTAACGCGTGCAGTATGCGTCCCTGTGTTTTGCTGGGCACTCTGTCTGCGTTAGGTTCGTGCTGAGTATCGAGAAATGGCAGCGGCTGCAGTGTGTCTGTGCCTAAACCTGTGCGTCTCTTTTGATGACGGAGGCAAAACATGTACAATCTGTGTTCTACAAAAATGCATACTCTTCTTGAAATGTTCAGAAGGCACTACACACTGTTTCCCCTTCATGGGCTCCTGAAGCAGTAACAGAAGAAATGAACTATAACATCCTGGAAGATTAAAATTGTGTCCTGGAATCGGGATTCAAATCTGAGACCTTCGCAGGAGAAATTCTATGAAGTTCGGAAAGTAGGACGCGAGGTACTGGCAGAAGTTGTTAGGAAAACCCGTGCAGTGTGCCGGGATAGCTCAGACGGTAGCGCGCGTGCCCGCGAAAGGCAAAGGTCCTAGGTTCGTATCCCGTTTCCGACACTCAATTTTAATATGCCAGGAAGTTTCATGTCAGCGCACACACTGTTGTAGAGTGAAAGTTTCACTCTAGAAACGAAGTAGGTGGCATTTTTGTTGTCTACTGGGACGATATGTGCGAAAAGTATCAGAATTCTCTAAAGAGTGTGAAGAGTGCGTTCCATCAACCTGCCACGAGTAAGGCTTTGCTGGGGACTCTGAAGGGTGTTTACCACATACCTTGTCAATGAGATATGGCACAGACGACTAGACCGTTGACACCAGGTACAAAAATCACCAAGGCACACCAGACTTACGGGCAACCAAGTCAGCTATTGCCGAGAACTGTATAGAACTCACTCTAATAATTATAATGATGCCAGGAATTAACACAAACAACGAGATACAGAGATAGTGTCATCAAACAGTCCATTGAGATTAATGTCACGAAGAATCTCATTAATCGGAGTATACCAGCTCAGATCTGCTGGAAACCCGGCTTTCGATCTTCTGAAGACCCGACGGAGGCAACATCAAGATTTTTTTTTTCCTTTATTGTTTTTTAAAACCCCCAGAAGGGGCAGGCTGGCAGCAGCTAACATGCTGCTCTTCAGCCGAGAGCATACAAATATGGAAACAGAAGATTTAAAATAATAAGAACAGGTGACTAATATGAAGAAGTTAAAAAATGGACACGGTGATATAAATGGGTGGAATGACAATGACTGTGAAAAGGATGACAAATGTACATATTCAGAACGTAAAAAAACCACGGTGGGTAAAGCTTTCATGTTGAAGAAACGGAGCGATGACGACGAGACGAAGAGACATATTTAAAACACATGGCAACACTATGTTCTGCCTGTGCTGCCGTTGCTGACGTTTTAAAAACACACGTACACTCGATCACTAAGTCACTGCACACGTAACATCACTGACAGACAATTAAAATCACTGAGCAGGCCCTGCAGTGGAGAGGGAGGGGGGAGGAAAGTGCGGTGGGTAGAAAAGGGAAGGGGGGCGAAGTGGGGATGGGATGGGATGGAATCAAAGGCAAGGGAGTGGGTCGGGATGGGGATCCAAGCGAAGGAAGGGAAAAAGATGAGTGGAGGGGGACGTGGCACTAATCTACTAGGAAGGCTAAAGTTGATAAGAGGGGTATATATCAGGACGGAGGGCGTCATCCAGGGAGGAAGTTGATGGAAGTTACCCTCGGATAGGATGTGGAGAGTATGGAGGTGGAGAGAGGCAGGAACATGCTGGTAAAGACGTGGCAGAGGCCCGGCATTCAGGAGGAGAGGAGAGACCAGTGGGTGACGGGATACTATTTTGCTGGAGGTGTACAAGATGCAGATATGTTCAAGAAATTTTAGAAGGTGGGGGAAAGGAATAAGATCATATAGGATCCGCGTGGGGGAAGGGAGGCGAATACAGTCAGCGAGCGGAGGGCGTGGCGTTCTAGGAATTATAGTAGGAGGGCGGGGAGGATATCCAGGAGGGATGAAAGCTGCACAATACGGGACGCATTAGGAAACGGTAGGTGTAGAGGATGGTGGAGGGGTTCAATTGACATGTCCAGCCGGAAAGGAGCTTGAGAAGGTTAAGGCGCGAGAGGGCCTTTTGTCGGGCAGTTTTAAGGTGAGGATTACAGGAAAGGGAACGATCAAGGGTGAGGCCTAGGTATCTAAGGGGGGTGGTTTGCGGGATGGGGCGGTCATGGAATGTAAGGTAGAGGTTGTGGTGGCGGAAGGAGTTGGTGGTACGACCTATGATGAGTGCCTGGAATTTGGTAGGGTTGACAGTGAGGAGGAGAATTCGGATACGTGAGACTGGAGAAGTTTTTGGGAGCGAGCGAGGGAGGGGGCGAGGATTAGGAAAGCGGTGTGCACCATCAAGACCCCATGGGACACAAATATGAAGATGGAGTTACGGAAACCATCCGAGTACTTCGGCACAGCACGCACGTAAAATACTACCTCACACACCAAACCTACTATCTAAGGACGTTATATAAAGCGCCAGTTTATACACCAGCAGTAAGAAAAAATTTAAAAAAATGAAAACAGTGTAGCCGATCTTCACGCTTCGACTGCGCAGCGTCCTAGACCACATGAGGTCTTAGATGATGGCAATAAAAAGACGACATATCTAGCTCAACGTGGACGGTAAATTCAGAACTAGATACAGAGAGATTTACAACGAAAAATCACTACGATGTATCCCAATAGCGTTCGGAACAGCGGCGGCTACAAAGAAGACTTGAGCGGCTGCTTGCTGCTGGTCGGCGCACAGCACGGGCGCTGGCTGCACTCGAAGCGGCACGAAACCGCAGAGACAGCGCCTCCCACTATACAGGAATATACGTGGAGGCGTGGGAGTGGCGACACGATGTCACGTCATGTAATTGAAACCAAAGCCTGCCCTCTTAACTGACAAACATTAGCAGACTAGATTTTACGATTGCTTTTTCTTCTTAATTTATGTCGTGCACATAACAGATGTTTTCGATGTTAAATATTACAGTGTTTAACGAGTAATGCATAGCCCGGAAGACAGTTGAGAACTGTTTCAGATCTCTAATGAGTAAATGATCCAGTAACACAACACATTTGACCTCTGTAATGTGACTTTTTTTGTTCATATACAGGGATCTCACCTAACGCTACCACCTCAAATATCTCTGGAACGACAAAAGATATTCAAAAACTGTTTTCACCAGCATGAACGTATGACAGGGGCCTAAGAAACTAAATACTATGCGAAATTTTAAAACGTTTACAAATACTATTTTCAACACAAACTTGTGTTTTTTTAATGGACACCCCCTATTTATCGTACGCAATCAGTAGCATAAAAAATCACATAAACAATGGTGTTTATTGCATCGAAATACGCCAATTACATCCCGAGATACTGCGACGCAAAGTTGACGCTTGAAATAAATTAAGCGCATAGCTAGCGCGCGTCCTGAGACTCAGCTCAGGCTGCCTATGTCAGGGGCTCACACAATGGGAAGGTAAGAACAATCCACGAAAGTGAACAAGAAACACTTCCAACGCAAAGTTACGTTTTTCACATTGTAAATGTATGTTTATTGTAACGAAATTACAAGTAGAGCTACAATTAGAGATAACACACATGGTTTCACTGTTCTAAACACATTTACCAGTGCCCTGTCACCCACAGAAACTGTATTGTTTTGCATTACATCCAGCATAGCAAATACACCCACATCTTGACCATTGAAGTGTTACGTCAACATATGTTCGAAGTGCCGTTCGTTTGCTTCAATACACGTTTGGAGACGTTTAACGAGAGAGTGTTGCACAGATTGTAGAGTTTCTACAGATACTGCCACACAGGCCGTAGTAATACGATGTTGCATATCCTCTACTGTCGTTGGGGGTTCTTGATGCACCCTGTCTCTCACTGCGTCCCAGAGAAAGAAGTCTAATGGCGTCAAGTCAGGGGACCGTGCTGGCCATCGCACAGTACCTTCCCGCCCAATCCACCTATTTGGAAATGTCGCATCTAGAACGTTTCTGGTAACTTTTGCAATGTGTGCGGGACATTCATCATGTTGGAACCACGTTGATAGTCGAGTTTCCAATCCTAGATACTCCATGAGGAGCGGTAGTGTGTGTTGAAGAAAAGATGCATATCGTTGTCCATTTAATGTCCCACGGTAAAGATAGGGACCTACAATACAGTCAGCAATGATGCCGCACCAAACATTGACACACCACTGTCGTCGTTGAGCAACTTGGCGAATCCAGTGGGGATTTTGCACGGACCAGTAGTGCATGTTCCGCAGATTCACATTCCCATGATTTGTAAATGAAGCCTCGACCGTAAACAAAGTATTGCTTAGGAATACTGGATTACCTTGCAACTGCTGAAGTGCAAAATGAAAGAATGCAATGCGGGATGCAAAGTCATTCCCGTACAGTTCTTGGTGCAGTGGGATATGGAACGGATGAAACCGATGCCGATGCAAGATTCTGCACACACTACTGTGGCTTACTCCTACATCTCATGCAATCCGTCGTACACCCACCTAAGGATTGTGCGCTACAGCAGCCAGAACAGCAATTTCGTTTTCATTGCCAGTCGCTGGCGTTGTACGTCGACGTTTTGTGGGAGTCCAGCTTCCTGTTTCCGTGAGTGTCTTGCAGATGTTGCCAATGGTTCGACGTGACGGACACCGCCTATCTGGGTAACGTTCAACATACGGTGCCACAGCTGCGGTTGCATTTCTGTGACATTCGCCATAAATTAAAATAATATCTAGTTTTTCTTCATTACTGAAGGTCGGCATATGGACTAGATGAAGGCAAATGAGCCACACGAAAATAGGTTTTAATGTGGCAATGTATGTGAATTACATTACAATTTGAGAGCAGTTCAGCAGAGCGGATTAGGAGACACCTGTACACTGAAGTTAGAGCGTGCCGTGGTGATATTGCTTTGTTTACAACAGGATACAGGCGCCAGTGCAGGCTACCCCTGCTCTGAGCACATGCGATACATTACGCCAGAAACTGTGACGCCGTTGCTATCCATTACAAGCTACATATTGCAGAACGTATGAGGTTTAGAAACGTGAAATGACGTCTGTTACCGCTAATTGTACCTCTAGTAGTCATTTCGTAACAATAAACATTATGCACAGGACATCAATAATTCTGATACCGCAATATTTGACAGATTATGATAGGTGGATCAGTTCAAGTAAGATACAGCTCAAGAAGGGGCTAAACTATCCCCCTTTAAGAGTGCCAACAATACAATACCACATCATACATTAACACTCCACTGACGTAGTACGTCATTCAGATCACGGTTACCGGCAGCGTGAGGTTCACGCTTGAGTCCCAGGACGTGCGCTAGCTGTGCGCATAAGTTATTTCAAGCGTCAACTTCGCGTCGCAATACCTCTGGATGCAATTGGCGTATTGCGATGCAATAAACACCACTGTTTATGTGATTTTTATGCTATTGATTGCATACGAAAAAATATGGGGTGTCCACAAGTTTGTGTTGAAAATAGTATTTGTAAACGTTTTAAAATTTCGCATAGTATTTAGTTTCTTGGGCCCCTGCCGTACGTTCATGCTGGTGAAAACCGTTTTTGAATATCTTTTGTCGTTCCAGAGATATTTGAGGTGGCAGCGTTAGGTGAGACACCCTGTATATAGAAAACCAAAGACTATCAGTATGCTTTGGGATGTAAAAAGGATTTAGCGCCTACCGCCTAGCGCTTTGATTATATGGAGGAGTAGCTGTTTGACTGAAAATGACTGTTTTTGTCGTCTGTAGCTCTACTATACTTATTATCGTAGTCTATAGCTGAAAGAAATCCTGTGTCCTTCCTAAGTGGAGCAGACAATCACAATTCATGATAGTATGCCTTGCTTCTTTCGTCATAGACTATCAGTGAAAACGTAGTTAAGTATTTTGGTAACATGAACACTAAAATGTTTTTCAAATCAATTTAAACTTGAAAATGTAACAAATAACAATCCGTAGTTCCAGATAGTAAACTAAACGAATTACGCAGTATCGTTTATACATCACATAATTCTGTACTTGGTTATTCCAACTATACGTAAAAAAAAAGTCACATAAATGAGGCCAAATGTGTCGTTCGTAAATATTTTATCGAGGAAAAAGAACGACGAGCAAGGTAAAGAATGGCTTTAACTGCACTAGGCCTCGAACTACTAAATGATGAGAAGTGGAAATGTGAGCCTGTTCGGGATTGGAACCCGGGTCACCTGCTTCAGGTCAGCGGTCGCCTTAACCACTTGGCTACCCTCGCTCGTCTCCCTTCCGTCACAAGTTTCCTCAGGTCACACACCAAGGCCCTCTTAAACTCTCCATTTCGGACTCCCGTTCGGGGTCGCTCGTTATTGCTGAATCCGCGGTAAAGCAGTTGAACCTCACGCCGTCATCGCGTATAAATACATTAGCGTAGACTGGTATGCAAGTTTCAGAATGTAGCTGTTCGGTGTCAATGGGAACATTACTGTGGGACCGCTTTTGTATACTATTTTTTTATAGATTAGTGTCATGCCTACTTTTTTTAATCTTATGGGACTTAACGTCTGTATTTATCAGTCCCTAAGCTTACACACTGCTTAAACTAACTTAAACCTAAAGAGAACACTGACACCCATGCCCGAGGGAGGACTCGAACCTCCGACGGCGAGTAACCGCGCACTCCGCAGCATGGCGCTTTAGACCTCTCGGCCACTCCAACGTGGCGGTGTCATGTCTCCTACTGACTGTCAGTAGGAGACTGTTTTTCTGGCAATTTAGCAAGACTTTTGATCAGATCTCATTTAGTTTAGACTTTATACATTATAATGTTGTTTATTCCAGGGAGTGTAACGCTTCGACGTACTTATAGTAAAGGGTCTGATCTAGAAAGAGACTTTTCAAAAACTCCATGTAAACTCAAGGCGCTGGTTTAAATTATCTGGCGGTATCAGTGTAACGCTTGGCACCTACGCAGTTGGAGTGAGACTGCTCATCGGAACCACTGGGCGGCGCTGCTTGATTAGGTAAAAATCTTTCTTGATTTTGTTTTTTGTTGGTGCTTAACGTGAGTTTAAATTTCTGAGAAATAGAGCTCGCATAATGGTTATAAGAGTTCATTGCATTAAAACCTGGCAACTAGCTGGACAAACCAGTTCTCAAGTGGGCATGTCTATAAAAATTCCAACAGAACAGCGTATGCTATAACACTCACTTTCACAAGTTACATATATGTAAAAAGGTAACAGCGATCCGTAAAAAGTTTAATACATTCTTTCTCAGAATAAAGAACTTTTCCTTCTCATTACAAAAGAAGTCGTACGCGTTAATTATTGTAAGTTTTTTGCCACACAAACAAACATGTTGATTATACACAATTGAAACTAGAGACCGTCATCCAAATTTTACTTTCCTCCATACAGGGTTTAAACTACCTACAACGTTCCCTTATGTAAGGTAACCCTTACATCATGACTAGGTATAAGCCACATTTTGAGAGATTTTGTTCATTTGAATCTGCATGTAGAGTAAACTTCATAATTATGATGCTCTAATGTCATTTAATTAATTATTCTAATGCATAATGTATGTAGGTTAATGAAACTATAACCACTTCGTGTCATTTATTTATTATCTGTGTACTGTATTTGTCTAAGTATATTTCACTTTATTTATTTTTTGTACTTATGTTTTCTGTATTTACTGTAATTACGTGTCATGTTTAATTTACGTATGTAAAATATTTCACTGTGAACAAGCTCAAAAAGTCGGTATATACTGTAGTCGAAAAGGCTCCTCAGGTCAGAGACTGTATTAGATAGCAGCGCTCGCCTTTGGGAGAGCAGGAAAGCAGCAGTATCTGCCACCCCGTGACAGAGAACAGACGTTCGTACGCGGTCCGCGGAGTGCTCAAACAATATATGTAACAAAGTGTTATTAAAAGTGAATGTAAATAGGTGTCAAAGTGCTATGAAATGACAAGTATGAATGAAACCAGTGTTTAAAAGTATCGAAGTGAAGTAAAGCAGATATTGAAAATGAATTCTTGTAACCATCATATTGTAAAGGATCCATTGACGAGCTACAGTGAAGCACATCGCTGGACTAATGATTGAGATAAGTTGAATATAATTTGTTGTAATTAATGTAGATGCATGTTTGAATCTTATCAAAATATAAGAAATTTCGTCACACTTCTTTCTATCTTATTTGTAACAAGTAGTGGTCCACTCTTGCCCAGTATAACAATCCTATTTAATGTATGATGAACAAAGTATCCAAAATCAAATATTTTAAAGTAAATGATTAAGAAATAGTAAGGTTAACATAATTGCAGAAGTTAGCAATTAAAATATTTAACTATTTCACTGTTACAAGATTTTGATTTTTTACGTAACAGTAATAGAACTTTGACTTAGTTAATCAATATTCACGTAAAGAATAGAGACAGTGTTAATTATTTGATTGAGACTATTTTGCTAAATTTAACGATACTTGGTCATAGACTGTTGCATGCCAGTGTTACGATACTGAATCAAACAAAAGTAAAATTAATTCTTCATAAACATTTTACAAAATAAGGAAAGCAAACAAACTTTATTTTTGTAATTACTTCAGATTTTATGAATAATAGATTTTTAAAAACTGAGTTCAACAATAGCTACCACCGCCACATCTATCCTATAAAGAACAAAACTCTTACAATTATCGTATGCATTTATCCACCAAGCCTGAATTACGTAAATTTTACTGTTCACATAATAACATTAATTTTTATCAAATACTGACTGCAGTGGTTGGACTGCACACACTTGCCAACCACTTTGTACTGAATTTATTACTTTTACTATTTTCAAAATTTTTACTACCAAAGGCGTACTAATTAAGTTGTACCCGTTGCACAGACGCGGTAGTTTATTTTCAGCTGTCAGTGTGTGCACGGTCTCCGTTGGAGATTTTGTAAGGAAAGGAAAGGTGAGTGATCTTTTGAAAAGTTAGTCAGATAGGGCCATAGTTTTTGTTAATCACATTAATTGTTTTGCTAATTATTTAAAAATTTAATCACACCTCTTGCACTGATTTCAAGTTTAAAGTAGCTAACCATGAAATTAAAATCAGGTTAGTTACAGTACTCAATCAATACTACGATAACACATTTATTAACACGCAAACAAAAAATTTTTTTTCCACTCACACCTTCTCGCTTTACAAAGAAACCTAACAAAACCCCTCTCCTTTCTTTCCTTACACTTAGAAGCTGCAGTATAAGCACTGTTGTAGCGGCAGTGACCAATGGCAGGAGACTAATGTAAGGATGGCAGATGTGTGTCTAACTTTCCTGGAACAAAGGTGCTGCAGGTTACAGAATGTTTCGGTTCGGAGGCAGTCACTACGGGACAGATTTAAGTTTCAGGGTACACGCCACATGGATTAGTCAGTGATCAACGGAAGTGTCGATTAAGGCGAACACGCTAACTTCAAGTCATAAATATTCACCCGAGGCGCTGGAACAGTATTGATGACAAGCATCGTGGGAGTTTGTTGTAGGTTGGTACACTGCTGCCTGGCGACAACTGGTATTGCAGCGTGCATTTCTGAGACTGCCATCAGTGAATGACACGGGATTTATGATGTTTTGTTCAGGTAAACCTTACTATCGTTATATATTTGAAGAATCGAGTTTTATCGTCAGCTCTACAACTATCCTTTATTCTCGACCGATTACGATGACTCGTTTCTGTGCTGGCAGTCTTCCGCTGATAATGGTCTGATTGACCGAATACAGCTGATGGTAAAGTGGAATTTCTTTCCTAATTGAAGTATTTTCAGTTGCAGGTAGATAATAATCCTCACTATATTGTACCGTATTAATGTGAATTTTCCCGATTTGAGTATGAGGTGCAATTTGACTCTTGGGGATTCGTTATGTCTTTCTGTTCTGAAGGCTTTGCACCTGAAGAAAAGTATATAATTTTGCCGCCTGATTAAAATCTGACTTATGTTCCTCCACTATAGTGTAACGAGTCGTTTCATTAGTAAGAAAGTTACGCCCCACCGCAGTACACATGAGCGTGCTGGAAGGCTTGGATCGAAACGTCAGTAGTCATAAAAAATGTAACGAGGACATATATTATACAAAATAGCCAAGATGGCTAATTATTTTTCAATCATCATTGATTAACAGGTTCTACAGGTTATACTGCCATCATCGTATCTCTCTGCATAGGGAACATAACGTCATTATTAAAATAAGACGTTTCTCACAAATTGCCGCTGTATTATGGAGCTTTAGTCGCGCCAAAACATGTACAGTACAATTTCTGACTAAAGCCCTCTCATTATAGCGGCAAGAATGTGGGAAACATTTTATTTTCATTATGGCATGAGGATGTCAATATTACTAAAATTTTCCCTGCCATTATGCCGTGGTCTTACGGGTTTATTACAGAATCCAAACGTTTCGTCCCCATCTGCGGAGGACATTCTCAAAGGCTATCGTGGCTCATTTTGCACGTCCGATACACACCCTGGTCAGTAAGGAGGTACAAAAGAGCCACCATCCCCTTTGACAATGTCCTCCGTAGATGCAGTGGAAACGTTTGGATTCTGTAATAAACCCGTAAGACCACTGCATAATAGCCCGCAAAATTTTAGTAATATTGACATTTCCGGCCGTGAAAGTTCACATTTTACAACAAGGACCACAATGTTGGCGAAGAACTTCAGTTTCATTGCTTTCCCTATGTGATGAGAGTTGTACGTTAAAGACAGACCCGAAGATAAACTGTCAAGCCCGTAGTCTCAGTTAAAGAAAAAGTAATCTGGTATCTTGGCTGTCATTTCATGTAATAATTCGATGGATCAGATCGCCAGCGATATCAAGATAACACACATTGTGATCAGGTTTAAGTGGGGGCTACAGAATTCCCATTGGACGCAAGGAATTTGTTGTGAGTCGTACCAGGGAAGGTATCCCATTTCAGTGAAATGTTAAGTACAATTGCAGAAAGCAAAACAAAAATTCTTTTGCTGTTCAAAGAGTGACTATATTTGTTTGACAATCTTGAATTTTCAAGCGTGCAATATATATTTCTGTGTAGGCAACCAAGAGAACAATGTTTGCCGTTTGCCAGGAAAACCGCATCCAAAGTCGCTGAAGGTAGGGAGCGTACCGGCTTTCGACCTACACTTTGTTGGTGTGTGTGTGTGTTGCAGGTGATCCAGAACGTAAAGAAATTAAACAAGGTTACTGATAGCAAATAATTTCACTTTCCACAGACGTATGTAGTCTCAACATATCCAAATATTTTTTTTGATAGTATGGTGAGGTATTGAATTAAAATTTGTTCCTTCTGGACACGAAGCCGGGTCTCCTGACTGCTAGGCAGTCGCTTTTCCCACTCAGCCACAGAGGCACGACGAACGACGCCAATTCTCGGGAGAACCTTTGCAAGTCTGCCTCCACAGGACACTTTTTAATTCAGTGCATCGTCATATTAACAATGTCTTTGATATGTTGGAGCTACATGCCTCTGCAAAATTAAATTACTCGATATTAATTATGACCTACGCCTGAGGTATAGGCAGGATCATTTACGTCGTTTAATGCTGGGATGCTATTCCGCTATTCCAGACCGTCGGAAATATTTACACCAATTACAAAACGTACAAATCTTTGTAAGTTTATGGGAACAGACTATTGTTGTCATCAGTGCCTAGATTTACAAACTACTTTTAAACTAATGAAACTTCCTGATGGATTAAAATTGTGTGCCGGAACCGGGACTCGAACCTGGGGCCTTTGCCTTTCACTTGCAAGCGCTTTACCACTGAGCTATCCCAAAACGATTCACGGTCCGTCCTCACAACTTTACTTCCGCCAGTACCTCGCCTCCTACTTTCCAAACTTCACAGAAGCGATAGCTATAAGAAATTATAATCCCGTTCTCGTTCAGCTTCCCAATCAAATTGTAATAAGAAATTAATAATTACTTTCACAATCAAAGCAATTTTAATCAACATTGGAAAGAAAAGATTTTTTGTTTTTGTTTTAATTATTTGTCGACTTTCAATTACTTCGGCTCTCAGATCTCTACTGACGGTGGACGACTGCTGCTTGGAAGAAAAGCAATGTCAAATCGTGACAGACTTTTAACGAGCACAGATATAACAAAGGTCCCGATTGTAAGGGCTATAGTATTTCCAATTGTGTTGTATGGATGGACATTTAGAAAGCCTTAACGGCGAAGAATTGTGGTGTAGGAGGAAACTATTAGTACCATGGACTGCAAAGAGAACAATTAAGTCAATATTAGAACAAATAAGTCATATTTCTCCCTAGAAAGTCTGATACTGAGAACAAAAATTGATCTACTTGGGACACATCATGAGAAGACATGCATCACTAAAGAAACAAATGCTGGGGACTAAAGAAAGTGGACGTCAGGGTATAAGATGGAGTGATGGCACCACGGAAATAATCTGTTCCAACCTGGAAGGTCAACCGGAGAAAGTGCACAACACTAAAAGTGGCGTACTTTGGTTCGTGGGGTCGCGGAGAGTCTGAATTGACTGATTTAAGAGAGAGAGATAAAGAGAGAGAGAGAGAGAGAGAGAAAAAATGAATTTCTAGAATTAGCTCCTCCAAGTCTATTAAAAAATGCTGGGTTCCTACTACAGGAAAATTATTCCTCCTACGACATGTCGTTTAGTCCCTTTCAAAATCAAACCATGCATGCATCTCCATCCATCCTCCTAGGACAGAAGTGCGCCTTCGGACGTCCGCATACCTCAAGCTTAGCAGCCATGCAAGGCGTGAGGCCTACGCGGACATGCAGTAGGCGAACATGTTCCGCTACCCAAGGTGACCAGTAACATTTTTGCAGTCGATAAAGTAGCGTCTTGCTGCTAACAGAAATAGGGTGTATTGTTTTGGCGTACGTTTTGTTGGTACTAAATGATAGAGTAAGTTTGTGTTTGTGCGTCAGAAAATTGTGCCGTCGGTGGTAATTCGGCTAGCGGCGGCGGCAGTAAGCAGCTTAGCCGCCGCTCTGATTAATGTAATGGCGGGCTTAAGCGTGGCCGCGTTTTAATCCACCAGCCAGTCGCCATTTTGAACTACAGCGAGAAAACTCTGAAAAAAAAACAAGAGAGTAAGAGAAATGGGTGAGGATTATGGAAATTGCACTGTTTTTGTACATTACAAACCTCTCCACTCTCATTTTCTCGCTATGTGGAAAAGGAGCGCTAGTGCTTACTGCCCTGCTAAACGGTATTCCTGGGCAGCGACAAACGAGGGCACTTATGCGTGTGCTGTTCCCGGTAGACACACACACACACACACACACACATCTGATGCCAAATACCTTGGCAGTCAAGGTAAACGTTTGCATTTTACTCTTACTCATTTCATATTCAACAGATCGCGTTGATTTCAATAAAAGCGTACGGTAGCACTTAAACATTAAGAAGTTTGTACTTCAGTACGATTCTTGAGTAAACGAATTACCGGCTCTTATCAGAATACATTGCAAATTGAAGATTTAAAAGAACTATGATGTCAACTGGATTGTAGGGATGAAACTAGTCCTGTTAAAAAAGTATGACTTCTTCTCTAATGAAAATACTTTCAAGGAGACTGCTTTGGATGCAAGTCCTAGGACAATTATCCAGGCGTGTAGTATTTTACTACATTGGTACTCTGGAGTTTGCCCGCATTCAAACTAAACATTTTGGAGTTGTGAAATGTCGTCTGTATAAACTCTATAGTCGAGCCGCCGAAAGAACGACTCTGACAGCTAGCGGCTATGTTGCCAATGCTGCTATGCAGCTGTTCGTTGTTAAGCCGTGTCGGTCGCCGGCATACGAATATCACGTTCGAAAATTTTGGGACCGTTGCTGTGTACTAATAAAGCGTGAACGAACGAGAACTATCACGAAGTAATGAAAAACACTCTTTTTCAGTTAAAAAGAAAAGGTTTAGAAATATATGTCGAATTAAAGCTTCATATGTTCCAGTATTCCATTAAATATAATGTATCATTTAGTCTTTAGCCAAAGTTCGCTAGTTGAAGAATTTTGTTTATATTTCATCTTCTATAACTATTTTCCACAGACTTGCTGTTATTACTCGGACACTATTGTGGCAGTCTGCCGAGAGGGTAAACAAATAAGGACTACCACTTTACAAGTAGTAAAACCGCCTCTTCCAGTGAAACGATATGTCTTCTTACATAAAGAGTTTTTGTCTCATTCGTTTATGGTCGCTGTTGACTGCCATAGTATAGTGTCTGAGTAGTATTATCAGATCAGTTTCGACAGCTAGTCTATTGGTCACAGAAGTAGAAATAAAATAACGTAATTTTTCAGTAAATGATCTTTGGTTGCGAAACAAACTATACATTAAAAATCAGTCGCGTCCAGCATCATGTGCAACGCACCGCTGCTACTGCTACTATCGTCCCCTAATCTTATTATTAATTCTTCTACCCGTTCTTCTAGTGTACCTTCTCGTTCCCATGCCTCTTCTAAGATGGGCCACGTATGTGTGACAACATTGTTCCATTTTGTGGGAGTAATACTGCCCAGTGCTTCACGAACTAAGAATTCTGCTTTTGTTAATGAAAAACGTTTATTATTTCTGCAACGTACGGTTTCACCGGAGCCCACAAGAGTTCTATTGCATTGAAATTGCAATGATATGGTAGAAAGCGCAACACTCTTTGACCACTTTCTTCAGCAATTGTATCAATTTCATAAATGATTTTTCGGCTTTTGTTTTTGTAACACAACGAGACAAACGATGAACACTCGACCGATGCTTCGCAGCGACTGAAGCACGCCACCCTGCGCGACCTTGAGTGGCAGGGTGGCAACGCGGCACCGTTACCCCGGCAACGTTTACGAATTCCAGAGCTCAGGTTGGTGCTTGAGTGTCCCCCCCACCCTCTGCGACCCACGTGCGCGAACTGTCAGGGTCGTTCTTTCGGCGGCCCGACTATAGTGTCCGGTGTCTGTGGCTTCTGCAGGGGAGAATCCGACTGTAAATGGAGCGCAGTCTGAAGGCGATCGCCTGTCACTGTACTGCATCCTTTGCTCAAACTGTCTTTAAAATCGTTCTGCTGGTGACCTAATGAGACTTTCTCGGACAGCACAATTGGTAGGTCAATGTAAGAGGAAAACTAATAGATGAAGTTTAAACACATATACTTGGCGGGGTAGATTAGATTACATTAATACTTGTTCCATAAATCATATATACGACATTTTGTAATGATGTGAAACGTGTCAGTTTAGTAAATGTTATCTATACATGACAATCAATATGTTAAAGATTTCTTACTTATAATTTTTTAATGTTTTTAAAAGTTTTATCTAAAAATTCATTTACATTGTAGAAGAAATTCCTTTAATTGAATTTAAATACTAGTTGGCTATCTGTTAGACTTTTTATGCTACTTGGTAAGTGACCAAAGACTTTTGGGGCAGCATAATTCACCTCTTTCTGAGCCAAAGTTAGATTTAA
This sequence comes from Locusta migratoria, assembly GCA_026315105.1. NCBI lineage: Eukaryota > Metazoa > Arthropoda > Insecta > Orthoptera > Acrididae > Locusta > Locusta migratoria. The sequence continues at coordinate 652,441,688 of CM048744.1, read as the reverse complement.
CCTTGAATAGTGAATATCATCCTTTCTCCTAGTGTTGTAGCTATGCACACTGCTATTACTTTTGAATTGGGTCGGATTGTTAATAAAAACAAATTTCATGAGTGAAATATGTATTGTGAAGCTACAGTGAAGATTTCTAGATCCCTAAATAAATGTCTGCAGGATGCTTTTGGGTGGGCTCCAGCATTATTCTGATTTCACGCTTTTGTGCAATGAATACCTTTTCACTCAATGTTGAATTGCCCCAGAATATGATCCCATATGTAAGCAGTGAATGAAAACAGCATAGTGAGCTAATTTACTGAGATGTATATCACCAAAAATTTGTAATGATAGCATATGTAACTGAACTTAAACGTTTCAAGAGATCTTTAATGTATTTCTGCCAATTCAATCCCTCGTCAATGCAAACCTCAGCTACAGATTTATGTTCAAAGTCTAAATTTATTAATGGTGTCATGCCATTTACTGTATGAAACTGTATATAAACTTTTATCAAAGTTTAATGGGAGTCCATTTGTAGAGAACCACTTAATAACTTTCCGAAACACATAATTTACAATTTCATCAGTTAATCCCTGTTTGTTAGGTGTGATTGCTATATTTGTTTCATCAGCAAAAAGAACTAGCTTAGCATCTACGTGAATGTAGAATGAGTCATTAATATATATTAAGAACATCAATGGACCCAAGACCGAACCTTGTGGGTATCCATTTTTGATAACTCCCCAGTTAGAGGAATATCATATATATCATGTGAATCGCTTATTTCAACTGTCTGCACTCTTCCAGTTAAGTATGATTTAAAACATTTGTGCACTGTGTCTCTCATACCACAATACGTAAGCTTATCTAGAAGAATCCCATGATTTACACAATCAAAGGCCTTTGAGAGATCACAAAAAAACCCAACTGGTGATGTCCGGTAAGTCAAAGCATTTAATATTTCATCAGTGAATGTTCCTAAAAGCAAGCCTGTGTGCAGCAACGCTTGACTTGCTATAAATATTTTGCCAAGAATAGATACTTGTATTGGCGCCAGTCACATACCGATATTCCTTGTTACTTCAGTGCGGGTAGCACGGCGTGCCTGGTTCCGCTTGTCATTTGTCTCGCAAACTGCGCGAGTCACTGCGGTCGCCGTGTATATGTAAATATCTGAATAACAACAATTTGAACCATATTTTTAACGCAGGAAAATACCCTATTGTTATTCCACGTTCTTTTTAATGCCCGTCAAGAAGACAATCATGTCCAAAACTATTCCTTATGAATCACCGGAGTGCAAATAGCTATCCTACCGAAGATTTTTTTTTTGTGCATTTTGTTTACGACACTACCGCCATATTTGTCTTTGCATATCGCTATCTTCCCTCGCGCCATTAGAGAAGGGAACGGGAGAGAAATGTTGTGAAAGTGATTAATGAACCCTCTGCCAGGCACTTAAATGTGATTTGGAGAGTATCTATATACATGTAGATGTATATGTTACCTTTCTCACCTCACGTAATTCACGGCAACATTTTAGTTCTCAAAATAATACTGAAAATGAAACAAGACAAAGTACATCTGGGACTTGTGAAATAAGCAGCCAGAATAAATGAACACAGGTAGAAAATAACGCTACAAAAGGTAGGAAATAAATAAATGAATAAATTATTGTAATCATACTAACATGAAACGATACTTCCTGTTCCAAAGTGTGTGGCAATGTAAATAGCGACTGAGGATTCCTCCTGCGACAGTTTCACTAATTTTCTAACTAAATAATACTAGCCTTATAGAACATATATAAAAATTTGCTTATAATACAACAAGATGATGATATTCTACCAAGAACCGACGAAAGAATCAGTGAAAATTCCTCATTCGCCTTTCCATTAACTGTGTTTATATTAAATATTGACAGCTGTATCTCTGTGCTTAGTGCTTAGTGATTCCTCTATTTTATCACCTAGCAAAATCTACTATTTCTCTTGGAACATCCAGTTCTTTGTGATCAAACAGACTTCGACACCGTTTATTGATCGCCTTCTAAACACGGCGCCCAACTTAAACTTTTCACCCCAAATATCTCAGGAACGACGACAGACGTTGAAAAAAGACTTGAAAAGATATTGAAAAGGGACACTCACTGTTGAGTCCGGGAACGCGCTAGCTGTGCGCTTCATTTATTCCGCACGGATGTAATTGACTCACTGCGCTACAAGAAACGTACTTCTTTTTTTCGCGCCGTTGATTGCATAAAAAATAAGTTTGTGTCGCAAATAATATTTTTGACGTTTTAGACTATCTCATAGTACACACTTTCATAAATCCTTGTCATACCTTCGTTTACGTCAAAGTTGTTTTTCAATACCTGTCGTTGTTCCAGAGATAGATGGGGTGAAAAATTTAAGTGCGACAACCTGTAGATGTCTTTTCGTAGATAAGATTTTTATTTCCAGCGTGGGAGGCGTACCTTGCAATATAGCTGCACACCGTTTGGTCGACCGAGTATACGTCTAATTTCATAAAGGTTTTTACATCTACATCTACATGGGATACTCTGCAAATCACATTTAAGTGCCTGGCACAGGGTTCATCGAACCACCGTTATACTATTTATCTCCATTATCTAATAGCGCACGGGAAGAAAGAACACCTGAATCTCTCCGTTCGAGCTCTGATTTCTCGTATTTTATTCTGATGACCATTTCTACCTATGTAAGTGAGAGTCAATAATATATTTTCGCATTCGGAGGAGAATGTTGGCGATTGGACTTTCGTAAATAGTCCACGCCGCAGCGATAAGCGTCGTTGTTGTAATGATTCCCATCCCAGATCCTGTATCAATTCCGTAACGCTGTTTCCCCTGTATCGTGATAATATGAAACGAGCTGCCCTTCTTTGAAATCTTTCGATGTCCTCCGTCAAACCCACCTGATGAAGATCTTACACTGGGCAGCAATACTCCAAAAATGGACGGACAAGCGTAGTGTATGCCGTTTCTTTTGTAGTTCTGTTGCATCATTTAAGGGTTCTGCCAATAAAACACAGTCTCTGGTTCGCCTTTCCCACGACATTAGCTTCGTGTTCTTACCAGTTTAACTCTGAAGTAATAGTAATTCCTAGGAATTTTGTGGAGTTTACGGCCTTCACTTTAGATTGATGTATCTTGTAAACAATTTATCGGATTTCTTTTGTGGACGACTTCACACTTCTCATTATTTAGAGTCAATTGCCAATTTTTGCCCCATAGTGATATCTTATTCAGATCTTTCTGCAGTTGGTTTTGATCTTCAGATGATTGTACTAGACGGTAAATGACGGCGTCATCTGCAAACAACCTAAGAGAGCTACTTAGATTTTCCCCTATATCGTTTACGTAAATAAGGAACAGCAGAGGACCAATAACACTACCCCGTGGAACGCCCGATATCACTTCTGTTTTAGTCGATGCCTTACCATCGATTACTACGAACTGTGTCCTCTCTAACAGGAAATCCCCTATCCAATAGAAAATTTGGGGCGATATACCATAACCACGCAATTTGATTAAAAGCCGTTTGTGAGGTACGGTGTCAAAAGCTTTCTGGAAATCAAGAAATACGGAATCGATTTGCGAACCTTTGTCGATAGCACCCATCACTTCGTGTGAATAAAGAGCTAGTTGTGTTTCGCCTGAACGATATTTTTTAAATCCGTGTTGACCTTGGGTCAAAAGATCATTCTGTTCGAGATAATTCATAATATTTGAATACAGGATATGTTCCAAAACCCTGCTGCAAATTGACGTAAATGAAATAGGCCTGTAGTTTCGTGGGTTGCTCCTACTGCTTTTCTTGAATGTAGGTGTGACCTGTGCAACTTTGCAATCTTTTGGTATAGATCCTTCTCTGAGAGAGCGGTTGTATATGGCTGTTAAGTAAGTAGCTATCGCTTCAGCATAGTCAGATAGAAATCTAATGGGTATACAGTCTGGACCAGTTATGTATGTATGCATTGAACCAACATTCAGTGCGTGGCGTTTTATCCCTCGCAAACATTTTTTGATAACAAGATGAACTAGCATAACAGTGGAACGAATAAATACCCATGAAATGTCGGGTTTTCAACTACTTAATGGATAAAATTTAACCTAGTAAAGCAAACAGTTACGGGAGTAATTACATTTTAACTACTTCAATATTGGTAGCAAGGTGTAACATCAAAACTTGTAAAATACGAAATGCCTTGTGTATATTTATACAAAAATTTTTGTTTCAATAATCGTATTTTTCTAACACTTTTAATCGTAATTTCACTTGCATATTACGAAAATTTAAAGTCTAAATTAATCGGCGCATTAAAGACATCTCCCATATACTTATTTTAGGATAGGGTATGTTGTAATAAAGTAACCAGAAGGGCGTTGTCGATGTATAAAACGACAGTTCAAACAGTTGTTTGAATAAGATTTACTGGCGATGGAAGTGCACTCAATGGTGATAAATAATCAGTGCCACACTTTACAGTGGGCTAAAACAGCATTCATGTTGTATTTTGCAAATATATTAGGAAACGGCGTTAATTACACATAAATCGTAGGCATGTAATAGTATGAAGTTTTACTTCGCGAATGAAAACATCAGCCGGCCGCGGTGGCCGAGGGGACTGAGGCGCTTCAGTCATGGTCTGCACGGCCACTGAAGTCGGGGGTTCGAATCCCCCCCCCCCCTCGGGCATGGATATTTGTGCCGTCCTTAGTTGTAGCTAGATCATAAGCAGTTTGTAAGTTTAGGGACTGATAACCCCGTAGTTAAGTCCCATAAGCTCTACAAACATTTGAACATTTTTTGAAAACTTCAGCTCATTAACTTGCACATACTACTATTCTATACCTTTCCAGTAGAAGAGAATGATACTTAACAGTGTACTAGTGGAATAATATTGTTTCCTTACATGAAAATAATCCTCACAGAAATAAACACATGGAATGGCAGCTATTCCATTTGTACCTTTTCGAGTGAGTGCCAACCGTATTTTGAGCATCTTCTCATTTTTTGCAATATTTTTAAGTCATTCTGCGAACGTGAATGTCCAAATAGTATAACGCTATTTGTGAATCTTACGATAGCAGCAGCAGCATCGTGGTTTCTGACGTCACAGGCATCACGTGACTAGAATGTAGCGTTTCAGCGGAGTTCAGGTTCTTATAATTTCATTTCAGTTTTTTTTTCCCTACAAGTACTGAAATTCACGAGGTAAAAGAGCATGTTCGGAGCATAATATGACATAATTAACAACTTAAAACGATTTCCAGAAATTAGTCAAATACCCTCTTGAAGCTAGAAGCGTGAGGCATTCCATTCGCAAGTCGTCGGGAATTCAATATTGCGAGGTTCACAGAGTGCCGAGAACACGTATTGCAGGCGGCGGCTCTCACCACGGGCGGCGCCCCGGCCCACGCCTACACTCAGTGGACGAGGCGGCGGCGGTGGCGCGGCAGCTGCCACCAGGGGGCTCAAACTCATATAGGGATTTCCGCTAACACGATGTTGGTTCGCTGCCAGGCCACATACAGCGCTGCGAGCGTTGCGATTTTTCATCTCGCTTTCCTATTGAACGATTTACGCTTTACAGTCCTCCATATTTGTTTTGATTCGTATGTGGTGTTTTGTGCTGAGGTTCTATAGCAACGTCTTTCTAATTGCGATCTTTTGTGTGCATTTTCTTTTAATTTTAATATTGCTGTTACACTGCTTAATTTTTACCCGCATCTGTAATATTAGGTGGTGTAATGATGATACATTATTTACTTTACATTTATTTCCATGTGATAACGCCACATGGCGAAAATCGCAAAAAAATGTTCAAATGTTTGTATAGTCTATGGGGTCATCAGTCCCTAAACTTACAAACTACTTATGAACTACTTACGAACTAGGACGGTACAAATATCCATGCCCGAGGGGGGATTCGAACCCCCGACCGTAGTGGCCGTGGAGACGAAAATCGCAGTACCGAGTTTTAGAAACAAACAATTTTACGGTCAAAAAGATTCAAATGTTTGTTAAGCTTATGGGACTTAACTACGGGGTCATCAGTCCCTATACTTACAAACTACTTATCAACTATCTTATACTAAGGACGGCACAAATATCCATGCCCGAGGGGGGGATTCGAACTCCCTAACGTAGTGGCCGTGCAGACCGTAATTGGAGCGCCTCAGTCCCCTCGGCCACTGCGGCCGGCTCAAAAAGATTACCATGACATCATTTACGAAGTTTGGCCGACTGTAAACAACGGCCACAAGCAATTAATGTTAGTTTTTGATTTAAATTTCTCGTATATATTACTTTGCAAGGTCTTAAAAACGTTTCTATAAGGTCCACCCTCAAAGAATAAATGAAAAATATTGTCATCTTACACCAATATAACATTTTCTCATTGGTGTATTTGGAAGTAAACATATGGATTTTCGCGCCACATTTGTCGGATGGAAAGTTCACTATCAGGCCACTAGTAGCGCTGCTGTAGTTCTGTGTTTCCGTGTGACAACATGGTCTTTGCACTTCTGTTATTTTTGGTGTTCTGTGGCTGCCACTGCCGAAGTACGGGCGGCATTCCGCATATAACGAGCGCAAAAACCAGTGTGGGACCTAAGGTGACGTATTTAATAGGAAAGTGCGACACAAGTGACGTTAGGCTACGGCAGACGACCACGTCAAGTACCTCTACTAACGGCACGACCTCCGCTACACTGCCTCTCCTGGGCTCATCACCACGGTCAATTGGAAGTGCTGCAGGTAAGCTGCATGATTCACTAAATATTTTTACATTTCAGGCACAGCGTGACTTTAATGACGCGTTTCGGAAATTTCCACCTGCGGCGGGATGGCTGCGCCCAGTAAGACGCCTTCCTACGGTGCGCATCTGTGTGCGGTGGGGTATCGTCGCAAAACAGATGTAAAACTCATTACGAAAATTTCCGAAACGCGTCATTAAAGTCACGCTGTACTTGAAATGTGAAATTATTTTGCGACCTTATAACGCCATTGCCCAATTTTTACCATTTTCAATAATAATATTTCATTTTTATGATACGTAAGATATTAAATTTCATTCATGTTACAATCCATTCCACTATTGTATTGTATGTGATGTCTGTACTTCATGTGCTTTGTATGTTTTATGAATATCTATATCATGTTTATTTTTGTAATTTTAAATGGCTTCGATAATCGTCTTATGTATGTCAATAGTATGTAAATTTGTAATATCTCACGACCAGCATAATATGTAAAACATGTAGTGATTCCAATGTGAACGGAATTCCGTTGTAAATGAAAAGGTGGTGTTGGCGCGCAGCTAACGGAGACAGAATAGTCAGTCGAAGGTTGGCATTCACAGCAGTCAGTCTGTGGTGGGAGCTCACAGCAGTAGTGAACCTGAGGACACAGCAGCAAGACGTAGTGGCAGACTTGTGCTACTGTATTCTGGCCCAAATATTTGTTTCACTGGAGGCAGAAGACCAATCTACGTACAATCACCTCGGTGAACGAGCTGATGTAATGGTGAAACTTCTACTGCCTGCATATGGAGCTAAATAGAAGCTACTGGAAACCTCTGTTACAATGTCGGCTCACAAACTGCATAAAGGTGAAAGCTGAGCTGTATATGCTGCGCCGTCACCTCGCCACTACTCCGCATTAATATCAGGTCACAATATTTATTGTTACTGTTTATATACTGGTCGTTGAGAGATTTAACTTCTGTTTTGAATGTTTTTCAGGTAAAGGTTTCATATACGTAGGCATAATTTCTCAGTACACAATTACGACATACCTTACCTTAAAATACGCGTTTTGCAAATGTCTTTCAAGCGGTGTAACATTTAAGCTGCCAGCTTTTGTAATATTGAAGTATGAATAAAAAATCCACCAAATACGGCACATTTGCTTCCGATCGCCTGAATTGGAGGCTGCGCAACGTGATGTTCATTTGTTGCAGACCACGTGATTATGTGGCTAGCGAATCACAGCACAAAGAAGAGTATCGTCGTCGGCCAATGGTAACCAAACCTCACCGCCGGGCAACATGCGAATAAGAATTTTTGACGTTGGAAATTAAATATGCGGTAATGTTTTTATATACGAAACCGCACAATGGTTACAGGATGTGAAAATTAACGTCTTAACATGAACTTTCAATTATTTCATTTTCGAAATCCCTTGATTACACTTTCAGACAGACGATAAAATAAACAAGCTATACCTGCTCTATGGTTGACAGGTTCTTGTATGTATCCTTGTCCGATCAGTAACAGTAACTGGCCTCGTAAAATGAAGATTTAGAATTACTTGATCACTGTTTCGTACATATCATAAGGTAAATAAAACATGCTATACCTACTCTATGGTTGACAGGTTCTTGTATGTACCTTTGTCCGGTCAGTAACAGTTAATGGCCTCGGAAAATGAAGATTTGGAATTAGTTGACGACTGTTTCGTACATATAAAATAAGTAAAACGTGCTACAGTACTTTGTAGTTGAGAGGATAAAGTGATTCTAAATCTTAGTTTTACGAGGCCAATTACTGTTACTGACCGGACAAGGGTACATACAAGAACCTGTCAACCATAGAGCAGGTATAGCATGTGTTATTTACCCTGTGACCTGTACGAAACAGTGATCAAGTAATTCTAAATCTTCATTTTACGAGGCCAATTACTGTTACTGACCGGACAAGGATACATACAAGAACCTGTCAACCATAGATCAGGTATAGCTTGTTTATTTTATCGTCTGTCTGAAAGTGTAATCAAGGGATTTCGAAAATGAAATAATTGAAAATTCATGTTAAGACGTTAATTTTCACATCCTGTAACCATTGTGCGGTTTCGTATATAAAAACATTACCGCATATTTAATTTCCAACGTCAAAAATTCTTATTCGCATGTTGCCCGGCGGTGAGGTTTGGTTACCATTGGCCGACGAAGATACTCTTCTTTGTGCTGTGATTCGCTAGCCACATAATCACGTGGTCTGCAACAAATGAACATCGCGTTGCGCAGCCTCCAATTCAGGCGATCGGAAGCAAATGTGCCGTATTTGGTGGACTTTTTATTCATACTTCAATATTACAAAAGCTGGCAGCCTAAATGTTACGCCGCTTGAAAGACATTTGCAAAACGCGTATTTTAAGGTAAGGTATGTCGTAATTAAGTACTGAGAAATTATGCCTACGTATATGAAACCTTTTCCGTTTTTCAATAGAGGCTACATTTCTGTTAAAACTAGTGTGTACGCAACCCTCATAGGTATCCTCTCCTGTAAAGAATTATTAACCGACTCATCCTATTTTTTTTCTAAAAGCAGCAATCAATTTTTATAATGTAAATTTTTTGGAGAATCTTCTTAGTACAATATACAGTGCTGCAACTATAAATTTCATTACTCTTGCACAGTAGTATTGGTAGGAATAAGTTACTGTTTTCCACTTAACTAATTTTAATCAGTTCATATAATTGAAATAGTTCAGACACGAAATTGTGGTATTAATAAAAATTTATTACAGTGCACTTATAAATTGTTAGTACAGTTTGAGTGACCTCATTCTAGATTCCAGGCTAGCAGATTTAATTGATGAAGCTATTCAGCAAAGTTTTACTTAAATAATAGTTAACTGTAACAGAATCATCAATTTCATGGTAGGGAGAAAGATTTCATTATTTTCAACAAAGTGATACATACTAGTCAATGTTCTTTTAGTAGATTTTTGAATAGAGTTCATAATCATAACTAATTTCTCACTTATTTACACAAAACATTAGGAACAGCACTGACCATCACATCAGTAGATTTTTATTATTTTTTTTACCTTTAATTATAAGCCTTTCAGTAACTTTGTTTCTGAGTGCCACTTGCACTGCAATACTGCATTCCACGCTATGTTCTATAGTAACAGAAAGTAACTGATGACGTGAATCTTACAGTTACAATAATTTAAGTAATTACTGCTTTCATTTAAATATTTATTATTTTTGTGATTGGTATTTTTTTTATCTCTTATGAAACTGGTGACAAAGTTTCTTCCACCCTTTAATTATTCTGCACCAAGCTTCTAAATTTAACTGCATTCTTAATTTATCACTGCTTGGTATTCTTATGCCTCATTAGGCTGGCGACCGTGTATAAATTTTTATTAATGAAACATTTTGTTAATAATTTTTAATTAGCACAACAATAGTATTTCAAGATTACCTAAGTTAATTTTTGTTTCATAGTAACCAGACTTCTTTTACTCCTATAAGCTACACCCATTTCAAGCATAGTTATCGCTTTCCATTATTTATTTCGTGTTTGGGTACGTCTTTGGGGAGTTTCGGTCCATGTCTTGTCCTCAGGCTAGCACGGGTGGCGCACTTAGTGGCGCATGACTGTTCGATTAGTCGCGGTTGTGTCACAACCTGACCAGCTTATCTGCAGCGCTACCAGTTAATTTAATTATGGTCACATGCCGCTTTCACGCCTCAATGTCGCATTTACGATACGTGGCCGTACGTGACCACATCGCTTCCAAACTGTGCTTTCGTCAGACGAGTAGGAGTCGTCTGTGGTTCAGAGTCCCCGAGGCCATGGATCCAAGTTGGCAACAAGGCTCTACGCAAGCTGGTGGCGGATCGTTGACCGCGTGGGCTGTTTTTACATGCTTGGACTGGATCTTCTGGTTCAACTGAACGGATCATTGTCTCCATTTGGGTAACTTTGGCTACATAGAAACGACTCATACCATACACATTCTTCCACATCGAGTTTCTAAACAAAGATATATCTTTTGAGGTACAGTGGGCGCCATGTTATCGGGGAAAACTCTGGACAATCACAGTGAGCGATTTAGTCACCCACATCGTCCGACATAAATCCCATTAAACATTTATCGAACATATTAAATTGAAGGAGAGCCATTGATGTAAAATTTTTTTGCCACAGCCAGGATTCTAACCAGTGACCTGCTTACTAGGCAAATTCTACAACCATTGAGCCACCATGAGCTAATAGATACAGCGATTGCAGAAGCTATCTTAAAGCACGTCTGCCTCCATATGAGGCAAAATTGAAGTCTGTGCAGGGTGACGTAGTTTAAGTCCGTCCCTACAAACTTACGTCATGATGGCTTAGTGGTTATAGCGCTTGTTTACTAACGAGGAGGTCAAAGGCTGTAATCCCAGCCGCGGCACAAATTTTAATTCAGTTCCTCTACTTCAATGAAATATCCTTGATATATGCTGTTGTTGCGGTCTTCAGTCCGTAGACTGGTTTGATGCAGCCGTCCATGCTGCCCTGCCCTGTGCAAGTCTCTTCATCTGAGAATACGTACAGCAACCTACTTGCTGAGGCTACTTGCTGTATTCGTCTCTCGGTCTCCCTCTACGATGTTTACCCTATACACTTACTTCCAATACTGAGCTTACGATTCCTTTATGACTCAGAATGTGTACAACCAATCTATCCCTTCTATTAGTCAGGATATGCCACAAACTCCTTTTCTCCCCAATGCCGTTGAGCACCTTATTTGCTACGAGATTTACCCATCTATTTTTCATCATTCGTCTGTAGCACCACAGTTAAACAGCTTATGTTATCTGTTTCTACTTCTATTCCTCCAGCTTTCTCTCCCATACAATGCTACATTCCACACACAACCTTTCAGAAAGGACTTACTAACATTTAAATTAATATTGGATATCAACAAATTTTGCATCTTCTGAAACGCTATTCTTCCCATAGCCATTCTGCTTTTTGTATATTCTTTAGTTAGGACATCAGAAGTTATTTTGCTACCCAAATAACAAAACTCATCTACTACTTTTATTGTCTCATTACTGATCTAATTCTTTCAGCATCGCCAGATTTTCTGACACCAGTGTCCATTACCCTTGCTCTACTCTGGTTAATATTCATCTTATACCCTCCTTTCCATTCCGTTCAAGTGCTCGTATCTCTGACAGAATTATTGTGTCGTCGGCAAACCGCAATGTTTTTATTTCTTCCCCATGAACTTTAATTCCTTCCCTTACTTTTCTTCATAGCTTACTCGGTGTACAGATTGAACAACATTGGGGAAAGGCTACAACTCTGTCTTATTCGCTTCCCAACCAATGCGACCCTTTCATGTCCTTCGACTCCAATAACTGCTGTCTGGTTTTTGTACAAATTGAATATAACTCTTCCTATATTTTATACCTGCTACTATATGAATTAGTGTGTTCCAGTCAACATTGTCAAAAGCTTTCTCCAGCTTTACCTTCTAACATAAGTCGTAATATGAGTGTTGCCTCCCGTGTTCCTACATTTCTCCTGAATCCAAACAAACCTAATCCAAGGTCGTATTCCAACAGTTTTTCCATTCGTCTGTAAATAATTCGTGTTAAATTTTGCAAGCATAACTTATTAAACTGATAGTTCTCTATTTTCACATTTGTCTACACTTCTTCATGACTGGCTGTCCTAACGATATCAGCCGTTCAGACGAAATATCATCTATTCCAGGGGCCTTGTTTCGCCTCCAATCCTTCAATGCCCTGTCAAATTATTCACGCAGGATCGTAGCTGCTCTATCGTCTCCCTCTTCCATTTCTAGAATACTGCCTTCAAGCTGTATGAATATCAAGACTTCAGCTGGAAAACCTGTACTACGCAAAGAAGGGAAAGCTGAAAGATGGAAGGAATATATAGAGGGCCTTTACATATTCCTTCCACCTTTCAGCTTTCCCTTCTTTGCGTAGTACAGGTTTTCCAGCTGAAGTCTTGATATTCATACAGCTTTTCTTGTCTCCAAATGTCTCTTTTATTTTCGTGTATGCGGTATCTATTTTTCTTCTAGTTATACATTCTTCTAGGGTTTTTCATTTGTCCTCTAGCAATTCTTGCTAGCCTGTCTGCACTTTTTGCCAACCTCATTTTTCAGACGTCTATACTTCCTCTTGCCTGCTTTATTTGTTGCATTTTTATATTTTCTCCTTTCATCAATTACGTTCAGTATCCCCTGTGTTATCCCGGGCGGCGACCGGGAGTTGGGCAGCGCGGCGTGGCGAGACGACGGCCGAGAGGCCCCAGCAGCTTCCAGCGGCGACTCCGTTCCTCGACGGCGGCGTGGTCCAGGGCGTCTTGACGAGGCTGTAGGGCCGGTATTTAATGCGGCGCGGAAGGAGACACTCGAAGCTGCTTGGCGGTCCGCGGCGTGCAGTGATAGGCCGCTTTCGTGTCTACTTCCCTCACGTCAAGTAGTCCGTGGTGTCGCTGATACTGCGCCGGCGCCCGGCGGGAACGGCCCAGCCACATCTCTCGGCCACAGAATAAGGAGTATACAGAAAGGAAACTCCCGCTGCAGTCTGTCGTCCAAAATTTAGTGCGCATGCGCGGAATCAGCCATCTTGAAAAGCAGTAAACGTGTGATCACGTGGAGTGGTAAAGTGCCGTCTTTGTTTGTTAATTCTGTATTTTAAATGCCTGAATCGCATACAAGTAAACAAGTATTTGGTACAGTGAAAAGAAAGAACTGTGTGTCAGTAGTTGGAGCTGTCCCGTTTTTATTATGAGCAACAATAAAAGGCGGCCGATGGTGTTCAGCACCTAATTGCCGCAATAATTCGAATACAAATAAGGATATAAGTTTCTTCACCTTCCCAAAAGATGCTGAGCAGTAAGTGAACGTCGCTAGATGTGTAGTGAAAGTTAAATGTTATCAGTTTCGAATGAGAGTAATGTGTGCGTAGTTATTAAAAGTAGCCTTGCTTCTTCTTTGGACGATAACTCTCGCCGTTGCTGCAGCAGTTCAGCAGCATCGAAATGTTGAAGTACATTTACATTTTATAAGTTTAACGTTGCAGGGAATAATATAAAATGAATGACAAAGAACAGTGCTTAAGTAGGCAGGTAAAATTTTACTTACGGCATTGGAGGCGTAGTATGCTATTGTTGGCAACGAATGCTCTTCGGATACGATACTCAAACAAATAGATTAAGGGGAATAATTATTTTATGCTGTTCCTGCTCTGTGGTTGACAGATTTCGCTATATGCCCTTCTCCGATCAGTAAATTAATACTCCTAAAGCTATGCCCAGACGTCATTAGTTCTGTGTAATCACGTAGTCCTGCTAAGTCTGACTCAATATTTTGTGCGAATTTATTCGTGTCAAATAAAATCTGGCAGTTGTAAAGTCACTTTCTTGTTTATAACTAATTGCCCAAACATAACTCCACGTTATTTTGGATTTTTCTAGAGATACGCACCAAATAAAACGATCATCGATTCCACCGTACATTTTCGTAGTTGTATTAAAATTTAGGCCTTTTTTTCGTTAGATTACTATTAGGTGCAAGAAGAGGGCGCAAAATAGAGGAGAGCATAATGAAAAGCCGTTTATTTTCGTAAAAGTCGGTGAGATTAGCTGCAGTTCGTAAAAAGCCCATTTCCAGCCAAAGTACTAAGTGGCTATAGTTCGGCGTTTACTGCTTTTCAATATGGCGTCGAGCGCAACGCTTGGTAACATACAGATCAAAGGCGCCGCTCCTAACTGTCCCTTCTGTATACTCCCTATTCTGTGTCTCGGCCACGGCTGGCCGGCGCGCCTAGTGACGTAGCTGAGGCGAGGCGAGGCGAGGGGTGTAAGCAGGGTAGGCCCGGTGACACTGTTGCGCCGTGGCGCGTGTACTGGCGCACTTTCGTCTGTTGCCGCTGCGCGCCACGGCACTTCTACTCCTGTACTCCTTTCCCACGTTTCACGCAAGCATTGCCTAATGGTTCCCCTTACATTCCTTCAATTAGTCCAGGTTCCATTTCCTTAATTTTTCTCTTAATTTAGAGTTCATAACCAATAAGTTATCGCCAGAGTCTATATCTGCCACTGGATATGTCTTACAGTTTAAAACCTGCTTTGTAAACCTATATCTTACCATTATAAAGTCAATCTGGTACCTCACAGTTTTGTGTCCCGACTTCGTCGCCGCTTTTGTGTCCCAGCCTCGCCGTAGGTGTCGGTGGCCGAGAGGAATAAGACCGACACGCTGGTGCAGGTACGGAGGGGAGCAGCCAGAAACTATAAACACTCGAGTAAATTAGAAAGAGATATATTGCACAGGATGTAACAATACTTAACTTTTACATAGTACTGCAGAATGTTGATACATAGTTGTTAGAGGCCTGCCTAGTGCCTGTACAATAGCAAAGTCTTCACTCGTGCCTATCGGATTACGAAGGTCCTAACTCGTTGCTATCTCAGTCCGAAGTGCACTCTCGTTCCTCTCTCAGTCCGAAGTGGCCGGTGTTCTTCCGTGGTGGCCACGAGCGGCGTTCCAGCAGAGGGCGCTCGTGGCTGTCGTCGTGAGATCGCCGCGCCGTGCGTGCATGGCGGCGCGCGGCGAAAGTAGGTGGCGCGCACTTTGTACTTGTGCGACACCACACCCAGTGTCTCCTGGTCTCTTCCATGTATATAATCTTCTTTCATGATGATTGAATCAAGTGTTTGTAGTAACTTACCGCATTTCTATTTTCTTTTTCATTATGAGATGTACTCCTGCGTTACCACCAACTGATTTTGTATTTATAACTCTGTACTCACCCTACCAGAAATTCTGCCCATCCCGCCACCGAACTTCTCTAATCTCCACCGTATATAAGATTAACCTATGTAACCTATGCATTTCTCTTTGCAAATTTTCTAATTTACCCGATTAACGAATAGAACATTCCACACTCCGATCCGCAGAATGCCTGTTTTGTTTTCCTTGATTACGACTTCCGCCTGAATAATCCTCGTACGGAGATCCGTATGGGGGATTATTTTATCTCCTAGATATTTCACCCAAGAAGAAGCCATCATCATATATTCATACAGTAGAGCTGCATGTCCTCGGGAAAAGTAACGGCTGTGGTTTCCCCCCGCTTTCAACCGTTCGCAGTAACTGCATGGCAAAGTCATGTTAGCTGTTGTTACAAGGCCAGCTCAGTCAATCATCCAGACTGGAGGACGTGCAACTACTGAAAAGGTTGCTGCCCCTCTTCAGGAATCACACGTTTGTCTGGCCTCTCCACAGATACTCTTCCACTGAGGTTGCATCTACGGTATGGCTATCTGAATCGTTGAGGTATGCAAGCCACCTCGTCTCGGCAACGTCTGTGGTTCGTGGGGAGTGGCATTGATATATTGTTGTTATTATTATTGAGGTCTTCAGTCCGGAGACTGGTTTGATGCAGCTCTCCACAATACCCTATCCTGAGCAAGCCTCTTCATCTCCACATAAGAACGGCAACCTACATCTGTCTGAATCTGCTTACTGTATCCATCTCTTGGTCTTCCTCTGCGGTCTTTACCCCACACACTTCCCTCCAACGCTAAATTCACAATTCCTTGATCTCTAAGAATGTGCCCTACCAATCTATCCCTTCTTTTAGTCAAGGTATGCCAGAAATTTCTTTTCTCCCCAATTCTGTTCAGTACCTCCTCATTAGTTACGCGATCCACCCACCTAATCTTCAGCATTCTTCTGAAGCACCACGTTTCAAAAGCCTCAATCCTCTTCCTGCCCGCACTGCTTATCGTCCATGTTTCACTCCCATACAAGGCAACACTCCATACAAATGCCTTCAGAAAGGACTTCCTTAGGCTTAAATCAATATTCGATGTTAACTAATTTCTCTTTTTCAAAAACGCTTTTCTACCCATTGCCATTCTGCATTTTATATCCTCTGTGCTGCGACCATCATTTGTTATTTTACTGTCCAAGTAAAAAAAAAAAAACTCATCTACCTTCTTTATTGCTTCGTTACCTAATCTAATTCCTTCAGCATCGCCTGGTTTTCTTAGACTGCATTGCATTACCCTAGTTTTGCTCTTGTTAATGTTCATCTGATATGCACCTTTCAGCACACTGTCCATTCCATTCAATTGCTCTTCCAGGTCCTTTGCTGTATCTGAAATAATTACTATGTCGTCGGCAAAACACAATTTTAATTCTTCCCCCTGAACTTTAATTCCATCACCAAATTTCTCCTTGCTTTCCTTTATAGCTTGCTCAATGAATAACATTGGAGAAAGGCTACAACCCTGTCTTACTCCCTTTCCAACCACTGCATCCCTTCCATGCCCTTCAACTCTGACAACCGATATATATCTGATAACCGATATATATCGAAACAAAATATGTCTCGGAACATTGATTTATTATTTGATAGTTATGGAACAATCTGGAGATCGGTTCATGCACAAAAATCACATTTTCGCGATTACTGAACGCTGTAAAGGTAAAATGGTTAAATTTTCCGGCAGAAGATTTACTAGAAGTTTTTTGAACCTCTTCCACGGCAAAAAGGAAGCCCGAAACGATATTAGTGAGTATACGATAACAGTTCTCGGTTCAGTGAATTCATTGGAATTGTATTTATTTTCATTGTATTAAATGTACTCACGTAAAAAATTCTGTTTCCATAAAGCAGGCATTGGCTAACGTCACTCTTCAGAGACATTATTCCACAGATGCGCACGAAACCGGTGTGTAAACACTGAAGACTAACTGACCTCGGTGTCACATTAAATATTTAAAAATGTACATATTTCCTGCTCACGTGCAAAACTGCTGTTTCATCAAATTGTAAAGCGAGTTTCTTCTCTTCTGAATATTCGCACTGCAGAGACCTACCATTCCAAGGAGTTATAACAAATTCTCTCCTATATAAACATTAACAAAGTTCACAATTGTCACGCTGGTGTGGAACAGGAACCGAGGACTGTGAATGCAGTCTCGCATCGATGCGTTAGCAAAAAACCGTCAGACGCGGCGAAAGTGCAACCCTGTTTGTTTTCATATTTCCTTTACGTTTGCAGAACGTATTTGCCTCTCTACATTTTTCAATAGATTGCAGTTGAATGTACAAAAATTCATATTGTCATAATAATGAAGCAATGTTCAAACTGTGCAACAACATACATTTTATAAACAACCAGCAAGCATGGCGGAGGTACTACTACTAATCATTTCCTTTCCTTTTCCTGTCCCAAAGAGGCCGACGGAAAAACAACATCTTATACGGGGCGTTTCAGGAGGAACAGTACGTATTTTAGGAAGTGACAGAGTAGACGAATTGCAGTTAAAAATGGCCAGATAACTCGTGTCCAGTTTATACTGCGAACACAGGTATTGCTGCTAGTATGTAATCCAAAAAAACTTTAAAAAAGGCAAATGAGAACTTTTTACTGGTTCTCCCGTCGGTTCTTGATACAACATTATCATATTGAATTAAAAGCACAGTTTTGTGAATCTTTCACAAGTTTATTTATATTTAACCAGTCATCGAATTACAAGGCTGTAGTCTTTGAAGCTTGAAAATGGCCTTGTAAGCCGAAAACCGGTGAACTAAATAAAAATCAACTGTTAAAACATTTAAAAAATTGTGCTTTTAATTTAGTATGATGATATTGCACGACGAACCGACGGGACAACCAGTAAAAATGTTCTAATTTGCCTTTGTTTTTCAAGTTTGTTTGGATTACATACTAGCAGCTGCACTCTCTGCTCAATATAAATTGCACACATGTTATATGGCAATTTATTGCAAATTGTCTATATTAACACCTCTCAAAGTATTTGCTATCCTCCTGAATCGCCCTGTAAACATACATTCGTGTTGTAATTTCTCTTATCTTTATGATCCTTAAGGGAAATGTGCAGCCGGCCGCGGTGGCCGAGGGAACTGAGGCGCTCCAGTCACGGTCTGCACGGCCACTACGGTCGGTGGTTCGAATCCCCCCTCGGGCATGGATATTTGTGCCGTCCTAGTTCATAAATAGTTCATAAGTAGTTTGTAAGTTTAGGGACTGATGACCCCGTAGTTAAATCCCATAAGTCCTACAAAAAAAAAAAAAAAAAAAAAAAAGGGTTCAAATGTTTGTAAAGCTTATGGGACTTGACTACGGGATCATCAGTCCCTAAACTTACCAACTACTTATGAACTAATTACGAACTAGGACGGCACAAATATCCATGCCCGAGGGGGGATTCGAACCCCCGACCGTAGTGGCCGTGAGACCGTGACTAAAGCGCCTCAGTCCCCTCGGCCACCGCGGCCGGCTTCTACAAACATTTGAACATTTTATCGAATGCTGCAGCGCGCCTCTAAATTACTTCTGTGTCCTCCTTTAAACTGCACTTGCGCAGTACTTAAGAATGGTTCGCAATAGTGTTTACAGATGGACCACATCTCCCCAAAAGTCTGTCTGTAGTCGAGCCTCGACCTTTCTCACAAGTGTCCTTACATGCTCAGATGATTAGATATGCCGGCCGCGGTGGCCGAGGAGACTGAAGCGCTCCAGTCACGGTCTGCACGGCCACTACGGTCGGGGGTTCGAATCCCCCTCGGGCATGGATATTTGTGCTGTCCTAGTTCGTAAGTAGTTCATAAGTAGTTTATAAGTTTAGGGCTGATAACCCCGTAGTTACGTCCCATAGACTATACAAACATTTGAACATTTTTTGATTAGATATTTTAGTTGAGAATACTTTATTAAACAACACACTAATAACGCTATGTTCAATAATTAAGGTACCGATTTCCCTATTAATCTTCATTATTTTACATTTTCTATACTTAAACAAAGCTGCCACTCACCACACCAAATGTCCTCCTACAGTCATCCAAAGACGACGCCTTCCTGTACACCAAAATGTCATCAGCAAACAGCAACAGAT
This sequence comes from Locusta migratoria, assembly GCA_026315105.1. Classification (NCBI taxonomy): domain Eukaryota; kingdom Metazoa; phylum Arthropoda; class Insecta; order Orthoptera; family Acrididae; genus Locusta; species Locusta migratoria. Next base: position 652,421,976 of record CM048744.1, on the reverse strand, counting down.
TCCAGAATGAAACTTTCACTCTGCAGCGGAGTGGTGCACTGATATGAAACTTCGTTGCAGATTAAAATTGTGTGCTTGAACCGGGACTCGAACCTGGGACCTTTGCCTTTCACGGGCAAGCGCTCTACCGACTGAGCTTTGGAAGTTTGGAAGTAGTGAGGCAGCATCGTGAGTCGTGTCGGGATAGCTCAGTCGGTAGAGCGCTTTCCCGCGAAAGGCAAAGGTCCCATGCTCGACTCCCGGTTCCGGCACACAATTTTAATCTGCCAGGAAGTTTCAGCAACAGATTGTTACTCTCATGGCCGTCAAATAATTTATATAGAATCACATCAAACTTCCCTGGGGCAGTCCTGACGATATCCTCGTCTGTGATTAACCCTCACCATCGAAGACAGTGTACTGCTTTCTATTACTCGAAAAAAAAGAAAAGAAAAGAAAAAAGAAAGCCTCTCACATATTTAGGTACATACATAGAACGGAACGCTCTTACCTTCATTATGGGCCCTGTAGTGGGGCACCGTATCAAACGCGTTTTGGAAATCGAGGAACATGGATGCTGCCGGTTTCCCTTCATTAGAGGTTCGCGGTCTATCATGTGAGGGAGCAGAAAGTTAAGTTTCACACGAGCGACGCTTACTAAAAGCGTGATGATGCAGGGGCAGAAGGTTTTGCTGATTATTGACTGAAATACGTTACTTTGCAACGATAAAATATGGCAGACAGAGAGGTCAGAGAACTCGATTCGTACGGAAACTGACCGTGTTGACTTAACGAGAACGTGTCTTTTTACGATTATTAAATTTATCAATTTCAGTAAATAGCTTGCTCTGAAATAACATCTAATAATATCGCTTATTTCCTTTATGTTTAGCACGTTTCTAGCAATGCGTAGGCCCAACTTCGCCGATATTAGCAGCCAACTTCAATTCCAGTTTCGGACTGAGTATTGCCGTTGCTGTACTACTATCCAGAATTAAGCTATCGCGCTACACAAGTGCACGCTAATTAATAACCTTTGGAGAATTATACAGCCCTCGAACGGTTGATACTGGCTAAAAATGACGACACTGGTCTGGTCACTGATTTCATGTGCAATTTATGTACACCTTTTTCAAATAAACTAGCCATTCACTGATGCCTTGCCATTCGACGAAAAACTCCCCCGAACTCATTTTGCACCCAATCTGCAAACTGTTCATTTTTAATCTGTTTCGATCGCATACGACCTTTCCACGTGAAACCTTAACGAGACGGCCCTGCGTTTCATAAAGGCGCACGAGCGCTAGCGATTGGACTTTGTTGAACGAAAAAGCGACGTAACGATCGCAATAAAAAATGGAATGCAGAGCTCCGGATGTTCAGAGGACAGCGATACGTAAGAGGAACAACTGACGACGTTATACCACTGTCGAGTGTGGACGCACTTACGTAGCCGCGGCTGGTCCAGTACATCGAGACTAGTCTCATGTTTAAAAAATTGTTTAGCTCGGACTGAAAAATAAACGATACATTAGAAATGATTCGTTTAACTTCGATTTTGCCCGACGAATTCATTTTCTGGAATGCTTGACACAGTTCGTCATTACAAAATCGAGTGTTTTGGACAGATTTGTGATGTTCAGCCGAGACTTTTAGTGGTGAAAAGGAAATCCGTGATGAGGCCGTGAGAACCACGCAATGAACGCCGGCATCGGTTTCGTTCTCTGCTATGTGACGTAACTCGAAAGATGTGTGGAGGGGTAGAGGGTAGTGTAGCACTCTCGTGGGACTTGTCAGCTTTTCACAGCTGGGATCCTCATCCAAGCAGCTACCAAGTTGTTCCCATAGGGCTGATTGCACATCTCTGCAGAGCGCTTACCAAGGAAAAATCCCTGACAGTACGGGAATTGAACCCGGATCCTCAGCCCATCTGTGATGAGCTTGATTGGTGAAAGCAAAACAAACGGTCAGGCGAGCACGTTGTACAAGGACGTCCGGAGGCGTTATGCAGTCGTATGAAGCTGTTAACAGAACGGAGTTTGAGGACGAAGTCTTCGCGATAGCATTAATAAGTAAATTTTTCTGCCGGCCGCGGTGGCCGCGGGGACTAAGGCGCTTCAGTCACGGTCTGCACGGCCACTACGGCCGGGGGTTCAAATCCCCCCTCGGGCATGTATATTTGTGCCGTCCTAGTTCGTAAGTAGTTCATAAGTAGTTTGTAAGTTTAGGGACTGATGACCCCGTAGTTAAGTCCCATAGACTATACAAACATTTAAATTTTTCTCCGCGTCAATTCCGGATAAAATCTGGAGCTTTCGACAATCGCATACGACCTTTCGTCATCGTCAGGAGCAACTGACTGTCTGTGATGGTCTTGTATAGCTCTTAGACGGCTTCTGATTGGTCGGCGACTAAGTACTGCTATGCAGGCGATGTCAACGTCTGCGCCAGTGGCCGGCCGCGGTGGCCGAGGGGACTGAGGCGCTTCAGTCACGGTCTGCATGGCCACTACGGGCATGGATATTTGTGCCGTCCTTAGTCTCTGCTAGTTCATAAGTAGTTTGTAAGCTCAGTTAGTTAAGCTCAGTAGTTAAGTCCCATAAGCTCTACAAACATTTGAACATTTTATATTTGAAAGTGAGACAATATTACTTTATCCGGTATTTGTATATCAATTTACTAAGTATTATTTAGGTTTTCCTTTACTATAACCAGTTAAGTGTAATTGTTAACTTTTCCATTGTAATTAATTTAATGTACATAATTAACTATACGTAATTTGCAGTGACATTGTTTGAATGATATAAATAGGATGCTTTCCCACCATCTAAAGGAGTATTGTTTCATCCTTGATCTGAGACACAAACCACGCCAGCATCGGTGCGCGCGGCAATCCACCGTCGGGGGTTCGAGTCCCTCCCCCCCCCCCCCCTGGGGCATGGGTGTTTGTGTTGTGTCCTTGGGTCAATTTACCTTAGTTTAAGTAGTTTGTAAGCTACGGACTAATAACCCCACAGTAGAGTCTGATAGATTTACAAATATTTTTTGAACACGCCAGTATGCAGTATTGTTTCGAGTCTGGTTTCATCTTTGATCTGAGGCAGAATCCACGTCACTATAAACTCTAGATGAGCAATTATAACCGAGCGAGGTGGCGCAGTGGTAACACACTGGACTCACATTCGGGAGGATGGTGGTTCAAATACACATCCGGCCATCCGGATTCAGGTTTTCCGTGATTTCCCTAAATCACTCCAGGCAAATGCCGGTATGGTTCCTTTCAAAGGGCACGGCCGATTTCCTTACCCAAACATCCCGAGCGTAAGCTCCTCCTATAATGACCACGCTGTCGACGGGGCGTTAAACACTAATCTTCCTTGCTTCCTGAACAATTATGTAAAAGTTCTTCAGTGTTAGCCGCGTGGAAAGTATTTCTACTGTTGTGATTAAAAGCTAATTCTTCATAATCGTGCGACAATAAAAGTACAACTCAAACTTTTGTATTCTACACAAGAACTGTGAAAATTTCTATTACTGATGTGTGAAATGTGCGTACTAGGTAGTGGTGACTGTTATTTATGAGACTTGTACGCTGGCCATAAATAGACCAGCACTAATAATTCCTTAAAGTGTCAATGAACTGCAATCCTACTCGTCGCCTACGTTATTTGTAGCAGACTAGTTTTGTCCCATGACATTTCGGCCAGCCGCTACGAGAGCGCCGATCTACCAGAACTTCGAGAGGCAACGAGCTGCTACCCGATACGTCATACCTGCATTGCTGAGACCGTCACGATTAAAGATCTCCTCGCTCACTCTTGTTTCAACAGCCTCTTTAATAACGGAATCCCGGTATGTGGCAGCTTGTGACAAAACTTTGTTTCATCAAAGTCTATTTTATGTTTGTTTGTGAGGCTGTGATTAACAACTGACGATTTCTCCAGTTATCTTTTTTTTTTTTAATTTTTTTTTTTTTAAATACCTTTGGTGTCCAGAACAGCGGTCTGAAACGACACTAATGGTCTGATCTATGTAGTTCCTTCCACACTCACAGGGGATATTATAGATCACAGGGATTCTTAGGCCAGGACTGTCCTTAACAGGGCGAACGAAGCATCTACTTTATTTTCTCAGGAGGACGGAAGATAGGTCTTATACCCCGTCTACCCAGGATCCTCCATATTTTTCTGGATATAGGGCCACAGAAAGGAAGGAACACAGCCGAGTGTTCAACATTTTCGCTTTCCCGTTGCTTGGAGAACGCCGCCTTTACATCTACATCCATTTCCGCAAGCCACCCGACGGTGTGTGGTGGAGGGTACCTTGAGTACCACTATCGATTTTCCCTTCTATTCCAGTCACGTATTGTTCGCGGAAAGAAGGATTGTCGGTATGCCTCTGTGTGGGCTCTAATCTCTCTGATTTTATCCTCACGGTCTCTTCGCGAGACATACGTAGGAGGTAGTAATATACTGCTAGACTCCTCGGTTAAGGCATGTTCTCAAAACTTCGACAAAAGCCCGTAACGAGCGACAGAGCGCCTCTCCTGCAAAGTCTTCCACTGGAGTTTAGCGATCATCTCCGTAACGCATCGCGTGAACGATAGCCATTCTTTCGGAACACGTGCTTACGGTGGTTAATGTCGGGCTTCAAGTGGTCCTCGTTAGAAACAGTTTTAGCTCTGCATACCAACGTGTTCAAAACGGCTCTATTATGAAAGGACTGATGGAAACTCTCTGCATTACGATATGGATCAGTATGCGTCGGCTTGCGTTACACAGAGTGGTCGAGACGCCCGTCCGATTTTCTATGTACTACAACATCTAAGAGTGACAGCCTTCCTTCCTTATTGATCTCGACAGTGAACCGGATGTTCGGATGTATGCAGTTCGTGTGTTCCACGAATTCTTCGAGAGCTTCTGCGCCATTTGGCCACACGATGAATGTGTTGTCAACTAAAGATAATATGAAGATGGACGAAGGGGAGCCGAATTTAACGCTCGTTCCTCAAAATTCTCCGTAAAAATTGTTGGCCACTGCTGGAGAGAACGGATCACCATCCCGTCCATCATTTCATAAAAAATTACTACCATACAAGAAGTAGGTGGTCGCCATCAAATGCTGGAAGAATTTTGTTTCATGAGGAAGAATCTCCGCCAGCAGTTTCAATGTGTCCTCGACAGAAACTCTTGTGATCGGCGAGACCACATCCAGGCGAACTAGAATATCACCTGAACCGATCCCTATCTGTTTGATTTTCTCATTGTACATTTCAGAGTTTTTGATGGGATGTTCACATTGGCCGACTATTGGAGTCATCAACTTGGTATGCTATTTGGCCAGAAGTTCCGATTGCATTGACATTATCCTTGTGGATCTTTGGTAGTCCATACGACCTGGAAGGTCTAGGGGCTCGGACTCTGAGATTTTTCTCGACGTCTTCTGGCTGACCAGAATTCTTCAACAGCTCCGTCATTTTTCTACTGTTTGACAAAGTTGCGTCCCGTTTTAAACATTTGTATGGACTGTCCTCCAACAGCGATGCTATTTTGCTATGATAATCGGTAGTATTAAGAACGAAAGTGGCAATTCCTTTGTCAGCTAGCAGTACAACGAGATCATCTCCCCGTAGTAAACGGAGCACCTCTCTCTCTCTTTTCTATGCTGATGTTCGAATTGGGAGGCCTGGCTTAAGCTAAAATGCGATTGTGGTACGCATTACTTCGTCAGCGTGCCTGTTCCACTCCAGTGATTAAATCCACGATGGGTATAGTGCGTGGCGCAGGAGCGAAATTCAATCCTTTATTAAGGGTGGAATAGCTCCTTCGTCCAGAACCCTGTCCCACAAGTTGACGACAGTGCGCGTTGCTCCATAGGATGGATGACACCAGTCTTTGCGTAACTGCAAGTCGCTCAAATTCATGTGCTTGTTTCAAATGTTTGTAGAGCTTATGGGACTTAACTACCGGGTCATCAGTCCCTAAACTTACAAACTACTTATGAACTACTTACGAACTAGGACGGCACAAATATCCATGCCCGAGGGGGGATTCGAACCCCCGACCGTAGCGGCCGTACAGACCGTGACTGGCGCGCCGCAGTCCCCTCGGCCACCGCCGCCGGCCATTTGCTTGTTTAGCCGTTGTATTGCTATAATGAGCTGCCGTCGTCATATCGATCCACTCTCAATCGAAATGTGAGGGAGAACTGCAAGTGACAAGAGATGGCAACTACATAAAGCGGTGCAACAGGCGTTTGTTCATAACACACACCACTTCAGTATGCAGGTGGCTATTTGTGCAGGGCGCGCAGGCCGTATTTACGTTTCGTCCCTGTTCACGTCTGTGTTTGTTTTGCGATGTCCGTTGCTTAGCAAAGTAAACACGTCCATACAAGTCGTAAGCTAGAGTGGAGTCATACGTATTGTCAATTCCTACTGCGTACACATTTAGTAAAAGTGTATTATCACGAAATTTATCAGTCTGCGTTTTAACCCGGCCTGCAGCAATCGGTAATTGCAAAAACATTAGTCCAAAAAAGTCAAATTTTTAAGAGGAACCAAAGAACTATAAGCACGTTATACGTATAAGGGTCAGTAAAAGAAAGTACTTTGAGAATGTTCAAATGTTTGTCAAGCATATGGGACTTTACTGCGGGATCTTCAATCCCTAAATTTACAAACTACTTATAAATTAACTTATACTAAAGACAACAGAAACATTCATGCCCGAGGGGGATTCGAAGCCCCGACGGGGAACGGCATCGCGCATCGCAGCATAGCGCCTCAATGCGCTCGGCCGCACCACCGCGGCGAAAGTACTTTACATGTAATAACTGTGCATGTACCATTTTCTTTTAATTGTGTGGACTTATGTTGTTATTACAGAATGAACAATTAGGACTAATATTTTAACATTAAAATTTGTTATGTTGCCAAAAAAGTTTGTATGAATATAATATACAGTATTACTTGCAGGATGCCTTTACTGAATGCCTAATATAGTTTTACAAAGAGAATTGAATGAAACTGTTAACATATGCACACATTGTATGGAAATACTAAACGTATCATGATGTAAATCCTGACATTGGGACTTAAATTTCTTATTTCACGTAACATGCCAATGGAGGATTAACACCACATAAAGATTATGTTACACCAAAAATTTATTATGAATAATCTTCAGCCAAATGTTCAAAATGTTCAAATGTTTATTAAGCTTATGGGACTTAACTACGGGGTCATCAGTCCCTAAACTTACAAACTACTTATCAACTACCTTACACTAAGGACGGCACAAATATCCATGCCCGAGGGGGTATTCGAACCCCCGACCGTAGTGGCCGTGCAGACCGTGACTGAAGCGCCTCAGTCCCCTCGGCCAAATCTTCAGCCCATTCCGGAGAAAAGGCTTCGTGCTCTTCAGGAATACACTGCATTCGTTGTCACATATCTTTCCATTTTTGATATTGATAATTAAAATACATCTTCTTTAGGTTTTTACGCCAAGATCGCTGATAAAATATATTTTCCTTGACCGGTTAAATTGATTTAAATCATCATTTTCAAAATGCTTTACAAGGTCTTAACTTTGGAGCACATGTCAAAACATTTCTCGTCGAGATATAGAATGAATTAAAAAATCATAGTCAAAATGTTAAAAAATGCGTAACCAAAATAGTTCGTCATATTAGATTAAAAGGTAAAAATGTGACTATTTCTGATGCAAGTATAAGGAGAAACATCACCGTCTAGCTTTGATACGGTGCATGACGGAGGGTACCTCGCTATAAACCTTGACACCACTTCACTAACCACCACGAAAGTTAACAGAGTTATGTAATTTTTCACAGATGGAGGAGGCAATTGATTGAGGTGGTGACTTTGGAGAAAAGGGAAAGTGGAAATGGCAGAGAGAGGGGTAGGAGGAGATTAACTGAGAGAGGGGAGAGTAAGAGAGGGGAGGAGGACAGAGAGAGGCGGAAATATAAACTGGAGAGACAGAGAAAACGGAAGGTGACAAAGACTTTCTTCAGACTGGAATAAAAAGTACTTGGCGACGCCTGGTTTCAGGCTAGTATGTAATAAAAATGACCTGTCCCTTCCTTGCAAAAGTAAAGGGAGCTTTCAAATACAAGTACTGTTTGTTTCTGAAAAGTAAAGTTTACTGCCGTGGTACACAATAAGTCCTGACTAACAGCAACTGCGTCATCGACATTTCAAGCCACTGCAGTGAATGCAGAAATGAGGAAGAGACATCTGCCTTGCATTTTATTTGAAATAGCTGATAATGAGCTTAAATATACAGGCTCTCTTACAAGATATAACGGTCAAACTGGAAAATAAATTCTATGGAGATACAATAGGACTGAAACTCTTGGTGCTGTACGAGACATCCACCTGTTTTTCAGGTTTCTAAATTTAGTCACGACTCGTTATTACGCATCTTTCTCTACTCCTTGTTAAAGACTGAGCACTCCTGGCCCTAGTCACATTCACAGGGGATGTTATCCCTTAATTTGTACACGTTTTTAACGTCTTATAGGTAAGGGATTGAACTCAGGAGAACTGGTAGACCATACTTCCAGACATTCGAGAGTAATCCCCAGCTCGTTAAAACTTTGTGTTAGGTACTTTGTTACGAGGCGGAGAAAGCTTGTTGATACTCATCCGTGCATAATCCACGTTCGTTGTCTTTCTGCAAATACCAAGTTCTCCGGTAGCACGGGTAATTTGCCGTGCAGAAGTTAGCGATAAACGGCACCTACTAACTCATCCAGTAAAGCGAAATTAATGCCTTACTTCCATATTCGTCGTAGAATTTTTATCTGATTACAGGTGGTTATTTTGATAATTAATTATCCCACTCTGTGTGACTCTCGCCTCAACCTGCGCATCTTGAGAGCTCTGCAGCATACACACATAGTGACTGCCGGAAGTGACGGCTTTTAGCGCTACGACTGAAAGCAGAATCACAGTCAGTGCAATAAGTACACATCTGATAACACACCCACAACACTAAACATGGCTAATGACAGTTAATGACAGCAATGAAATGTTGTACACCTCAGCTGTGTCCATAAATGCTTGTAGGATTATTTCTTCTAGTTTTGAGAAGAACCAAATCCTACACATATCCGTGCTTTAGCAGTCGGTGTCGTGTGGCAGCTGACATACAACAGCGGCAGCTCTCTCGGTGTCAAAGTTCAATCTCGACCCTAAGCGGTAGTAGCGTCTTCGCGCCTCGCTCGCCGACATACAACCCCGGTAATCGCTGAAGTTTGACACCAGCTACACGAGTGGATGACCAGAGGGATCTTAAGGACTGACATGAGGCTTGTTCCAAGTTGAGACTTGTCGCACAGTACTCAGCACTATCCAGGAACACATGCACGAGACGTGTAGTTACTCTGGAAGTCGCATTCATTGTCAAGCAATCTTCAAAGCTGATAAGGGAAAGTTATCTAATGTCAAGGGAACTGATTTCTACAAAATCTATTGGGACTTCCTCATACACTCCAGCGAAACTCTTGCTAATGTGGCGGTTTGTTTTTGTTTTTTTGTTTTTTGGTTTTAGGGCGCACAACTTCTATGGTCATTAGTGCCCAGCCAAGAACATAGATTCGCTATGATCTCAAAAAAATGGAGACTGTCAGAACATCAACAAGAGGCTAAAAACGAAAGATAAAAGACAATTAAAAGGGTTAAATATCATTGGATAGGTTGGCCAAGTTGATAAAACGCAAAACTCGAGCAGCTGCTCGTGTGTCATCAGCTAAAATTTCCTCCAGAGTAGACGGAAAGTGAAGGGCTACACGGAGATGATTAAAATTAACACAAGTCAGTAAAACATGTCGCATTGTCAGCAGTTCACCGCAGGAGCACAGCGGTGCAGGATCGGTGGTTAGCAAATGACGGTGGCTGAAACGGCAGTGACCGATCCGCAACCGGGCCAGAATGACCTCCTCCCGCCGAGAGGGGCGTGAGGAGGTCCTCCAAGCGGTCGGGATCGGTTTGACATTTCGCAATTTATTGTTGTATAGTGAAAGCCACACACTGTGCCATTGCGACACGATACTCCGGCGAAGAGCCCGTTGAACATCGTCCGATGGGACGCAAAAGGTAGCCATGCGAGGCAAAAGAGCCGCTGCCTTGGCTGCTATGTCGGCGGCCTCATTCCCGGGCACACCCACATGGCCAGGGACCCACAGGAAGGAAACATGACAGCTGTCATCTGCTAACAACCGGAGGGAGCGTTGGATCTGATACACGAGAGGATGGTTCGAGAGACGGTCCTTAAGACTCTGCAGGGCACTAAGGGAGTACGAACATATGGCATAGAAAGGTTGGCGGTGGCGGCAGGTATACAAAACGGCCTGGTGGAGGGCGAAAAGCTCAGCCGTGAAGTTCGAGCACCGGTCAGGGAGCTTGTATTGGAAACGGTTGTCCCCGACGACGAAGGCAGATCCGACACCGGCAGTGCTCTTGGAACCATCAGTGTAAATAAATACGGCATTATCGAACCGCGAACGGAGTTCGACAAGCCTCGAGCGGTATACCAAATCCGAAGTGCTCTCCTTGGGGAGCGAACTAAGTTCAAGGTGTGTGTGAACCTGGGCCTGATGCCACGGTGGCAATGGGCTTTCGCTCAACCGAAGGGTGGAAGGAAGGGTAAAATCGAGCCGCTGTAGCAGGCGGCGAAACCGAACTCCCGGTGGAAGCAAGGCAATCGCAGACAACTGATATTGGCGATCGAGTGAGTCGTCAAAAAATAATCTGTAAGATGGATGGTTGGGCATCGACCGTAGGCGGCATGCGTACCGACACAAGAGTATGTCACGTCGAGTGATCAAGGGTAATACAGCAGCCTCGGCATACAGACTCTCAACAGGGCTGGTATAAAATGCACCGGTCGCAAGACGTAAACCCCGATGGTGGATAGAGTTGAGACGGCGGAGAATCGACGGCCGTGCTGAAGAGTATACAAGGCTTCCGTAGTCGAGCTTCGACTGAACAATGGCCTGGTAAAGGTGAAGCAGGACGGTACGATCCGCTCCCCATGACGTGCCGGGGAACCAGGGTATAGGACGCGGTTGAACATAGGATTGTGGTGCCTCTCTTGGAAGGTGGATGGAGCACACATGCAAACAATATTCGGCCTACCAGTCTGATAACGTAATATCAAAATCGTCTTGAAATGTTTGTAAATATATGGGATTAACTGCTTGGTTATTAGTCCGTAGCTTACAAACTACTTAAACGAAGGTAAACTAACCTAAGTACAAGACATACAGCCATGCCAGAGGGAGGACTCGAGCCCCTGCGATGAACGGCCGCGCGCACCGCAGCACGGCGCCTCAGTGCGCACGGCTAATCCGCCGCGGGCCAAACTCATGGAGCACGAAGTTGAACACGAAATTGAGATATGTGTGGGATCACCCTTGGAATCGACTTTAAACAGTAGCAACATTGTTTCTGAAGCTTGTTACTGTTGTTGGTATGTGAGATGCTCCACAGTAGCCTTGCACATAATAGTTCGCGACAGGAGCGCTGTTTTAGTTCGTGCGCTCCCAGAGTCGGCTGAGCGGCGTGGTCTGCGCGTGCAGGTGGAGGGGGAAGTTCCCCCATCTAGCTGCTTCATGTGCTTGCTGCTTGAGCCGCTAACGATATCACGCAAACCAAAATAAACAGTTTGTAGATAATTTCTCGCGTTTAAGTTTAGAGTTATCTCTATATCTTGGCATTCTGGAATTTATTAGTCAGATATTGCAGAGTGCAGAACACATCAAAACAGAAATTTTGTAGCACTGAACTATGTAATCTAGCAGGCAGACGCTCACCTCGAAATGATTCATCAGCAGAAGGCAAACACGTAATTTTTAATTCTGCTACGCGTCCTTTCGCTATTGCCCGTCGGTCTTCGGAAAAGAATACAACGAACAATAAAACGAGATACATTTGGCATAATCCTCCGCTGCTGCTATTTCGTCCGCTGCTCCTAGTTCGTCCGCTGCTGCTAGTTCGTCCGCTCCTTCTAGTTCGTCCGCTCTTTTTGGCTTTTGCTACCGCTACTAAAAGAGCTCTTTTTTATGACATCTTTTTTATATAATGAATCAGTGTTGCCAAAGCGTGTGCTATTACCCGTATTTCTGGGCAATTTGACATCAACTACTTTGGCAAATAAACCAGTTATTTACATGAATGGGTGATACAATGGTATTCAACTACTTTGCATATAGATTACTCGTAGTACTTTATTTTCAAAATAGATTTCTTGTGCCAGTGAACTATGAAACAGCAGCTGAGCTGCATCTCAGCTCGAAATGAAGGTAACTGGCAGAAGGGAATCACGCGAATCTGCGCGCTCTCGCGTCCTTTCGATGTTCCCCGTCAGTCTTCGGAAAAGGAGCGGACGAACTAAGAGGCGAGGGATCTGGGAACTAGTTAGCGTAGGTGCGCCTGTGGGAGCGTTCTTCCGAACTAGTTAGTCCGCGAACTACACACAAGACTACTCCACAGCAGCAGTAGGCATTGATGGAGCAAATGTGCGTTTAAGACTTTTCGAACGCGATAGGTCGTGTGAAGCCTAAGTTATTAACAGTAGTGTTGAAGAGTATGGGATACGAAAATTGTGTCGCAATAATCCTGTGGCATAATATTAAATGCCTCACCTTTAACGGATGCTCCGTATGAGGTGGTTTGTCCAGCACCGCTGTCAATTAGCAATGGGCCTGTAATCCGTAGCTATTAAGCCTGTACTTCTCGCTAGAAGCAATATCCGTTGTTCAGAACACGCGGGCGATGTTATCTGTTGTGATGTCGTCACAGCAAGACCTGGCCTTCCTGAAGGATGCACTTGAATTCGATCACGCCTTGCTTGCCCGCGTTGGGAGGTACGCGGAACGACTGAAGTGTCGTGGGAAGAGCGGGAGACGTCGCACCCATCTCTGGCAGGCCACACGCGCCCACACGGTTTCTTAATGAGCTGAGCGGAACTCCTCAGTCGCGTCAGGGTCGCTCTGAACCTGCAGTCCGACAGTCAGCTTACAGTACGTGAACCAGGCGCAAGCAAAGTGTACTGCATGCCCAAGTACTTCCACTTCCTGAAGCTTTGGCGGCCAATGTTCAGCGTACATTCAGCTGGTTTCTTCATCCTGGTAACGTAGTAGTCCCGCTACATTGCACGGCAGCCTTCAAGGAGTTTAGAATACACGGAAACACCCTTACGTTGAAAAAGTGAAGCCTCTCTCCGCCGTATTGATAAGTCTTCGAGAAGTGTTCGTATTGTAGAGCTGATGTTTCATGTCACGTAAAACAGGAATAAAACGTCCTGCGGTTTTGCCGTGATGAACAACGTGTTAAAAGAATAAAAATTAGCATTAAAAAATAAAGTTTTGAAATATCTGATGATGAGCATTTATTAGTATTTACTCAACTAAATGTATTATTTGAAAGTATATACTTTTTACTGACTGTCAGTTCAACTGACTGACAGTAAGAGAGGCTACTTCACGCATAGTTTCAACTGAGAAATAGCATTCCACAACTGACCAAGATGGCGGACAGGCTTCAACTGACTATGTGGTCGGCATAGATAACGCCGTCTCCCTTTATTTTAACCTCCTTGTCAGTCTTAGGCTCACCACCGTTCTATGCAATTGCGCGACGCTCCCTATAAAGCGAACGAGAAAAATTAAATAAATCAGCAGGGTGTGTGCCTCCTTCAGTGTCTTTTTAGCAAGAAACCAACGAGTCTACACTTGCTCACTATTTCCCACAACACATAGGGAAATACTGCCTGGAGTGTAGCTAAGGACATGCAACTACAGTATAGTAGTTGCTGTTTCCTGACGAGTGTGTGATATAAAATACTAGCTATAGACAGATAGATACATAATTAAATTGTTAAGTCTGTGATTTCCGTACTACGTTTATGTGAAACTAATATTGTGTGACTGAGAACCAGCTATCTGAAGAATCATTTAGGGACAATGGTATCGTGTGATATCTGATTGAAAGCGTATGGTTTGTTATACATCCAAAAATACAGTGAGATCGAATTCTAACTCTCTTGCAGAAAGAGGAGTGTCTTGTGGTCCTGAAACATAATTAATTACATTTCCAAACAAATAAATAAATCTGCATATGTAACTGAATAAATACATTCACAGATAACATGTCATCCAACACAAGATATCCGACGTAAATACATTGATCTTCCCTTGCATTTAAAACAAAGAAAGGAGCAGCTTCACATCCAGATTAATCATGAAAAATTCACAGAAATGTGTAATTCATAAAGCGCGTACAATTTTTCCTTTTGTGAAAGCAAAAATACAACTCACTTCAAGCATAAATTAAATGAAAAATGTTGTGTAAAATTAACAACGTGCGGTGACACACTGTTAAAATATCATAACAGACTATGAATTATGGTTTGATTCACACAGAAATTAATAAGGGTACAGACTGTTAAATGTTACGCTTTTCAAGTATTGAATGTGACGTAGTTGCTGAACACAGTGCTGAGGTAGCCTGAGCCGAGTGGGAATGGCCGTGTGTGGTCTGCAGTGCCACGTTACACATCGCGCGGCCTCTCGCGTCGGAGATTCGAGTCCTCCCTCGGGCATATGTGTTTGTGTGTGTGTTGTCCTTAGGTTAGTTGAAATTAGTTTAAGTAGTTTGTAATACTAGGAACTTATGGCCAAAGTAGTTTGGTCCCATGGAATTACAAACATTTGAACCTTTGAAGGTAGCTTACTACCATACTGAACGATTTTTATGTGACGGGATATCCTTCCAACATCTAATCCTAATATTAATTGCTTTATATCGTACTGCCCATGTTCTAACATGTTATGCATTGATGAATATTTTTTTCTTTTCGTTTTCCTTGAGATCAAATTGATAATGCACAAAAATTAATTATTAATGTGTTTTATGTGACCGACTCATGATCAGTGTACAGCGTAATTAGCTAATTTTTGCCAGCACTACAAAGATAATGCCAATCATGATTTCGAACGACGACCACAAAACTGTAACTGAGATACAATTCACAAATGTAGTAATCGACCAAAATCGTTAAGAAACGGAAACACAAGAGAAGGTAATTTAATAAATAATTTATTGCAACTGAGTAGCAAGTTGATCCTCTCTGTTGGAAAACGCCACTATCTCTCTCTTTGTTCAATAAATCCGGAATACTAATCGATTCTTAATATGAAAGGGAAAGGGAAAGCCGGCCGCGGTGGCCGAGGTGACTGAGGCGCTCCAGTCACGGTCAGCACTGCCACTACGGTCGGGGGTTCGAATCCCCCCTCGGGCATGGATATTTGTGCCGTCCTAGTTCGTAAGTAGTTCATAAGTAGTTTGTAAGTTTAGGGACTGATGACCCCGTAGTTAAGTCCCATAAGCTTAACAAACATTTGAACATTTTTTTGGAAAGGGAAACGAAACAAACATTTAGTCTATAAAAAACCCAATGGTAAATGAAACACTATTACAAACAAAATATTGAACATTTAACTACGTTCCCCTTACGGTCACTGTTTCAATATTACGAATCACAAAGCGAAGAGCATAGCCATCAAATAAAGATATAACCTTTTTTTTGTATACTGTAGGTAAATCTATTATCTTACAAACCTTCATTCACATTTTGTAACGGGCAAAATTACTAATGGAGCTTCAGTCTCCAGTTTAACCATCTACGGTTTCAGGTGTGATAACCTGCGACACGCTCGCGACCACCAGCAGACGCGGGGCGAGCGATACCACAACTCTTGCAAGCGACAGACTGACCCTTTCCACACCGGTGAAATCAGTGATATATTGCCAACACTCTCCAAAGACACTGCAATCCTGTTGTTACAAGTAGCCTATAACGTTTTAAAAAAGTGCCCATCTGGAGACCTCAATTGGTTAAAGTTCAAATGTTTGTATAGCTTATGGGACTTAACTACGGGGTCATCAGTCCCTAAACTTACAAACTACTTACGAACTAGCTAATACTAAGGACGGCACAAATATCCATGCCCGAGGGGGGATTCGAACCCCCGACCGTAGTGGCCGTGCAGACCGTGACTGGAGCGCTGCAGTCCCCTCGGCCACCGCGGCCGGCTCTTTTTTCCCCTCACAGGTCTATTCACTAAGATATCTGATTATGAACAACAAAATCCCAACTAACGACTAAATGTACTTTCAGGGTAAGTAATTAATACAACAATAAACGGTACTTAATAATAAATAGGAAAAGAAGCAAAAGGTGAAATGGATACACGGAAATTGGAACGAAATAGAAAACAATTGATCGTCGGAAGCATGTATGAATGTCACGACAATACTTGAGAAAATTAAGAAATAGCATGGCACTGTTAATAATACAAGAAGAAAAGTATTCGAACACATCTGTGTTATACGAAATTGGCCAAGAGGCAGATCCAAGTTATAACGAAGTAGTGCTTGGCCTGCATAATGGTACGGCGTGTTTTCACATTGGACGGACTGGCTCCTGTTGTCCAACTGAACCGATCGTCGACAGAAAACGGTTTGCTTCGGCTACCTAGAGACAATTTTCGCAGATCCACAGACATGATGCTCCGAAACAACGCTGCAGTTTATATGGATCACAATGCGCGATGTCATTGGGCCATAGTTCAAATGTTCGTAAATCTATCGGACTCAACTGCGTGGTCATTAGTCCATAGCTTACAAATTACTCAAACTGGGAGCCCGCAGGGTGCACCATAAGCGCCGCCGCCGACCAACACTGAACAGTCTCTCGCGTATGCGTATTCTCTGCTCACGCCCTGATAAATACCGCCGCTGCCGCGCAATTACCTAACACGGCTTCAACAACAACTAGACAGAACTGCTGAATGGTGTAGGCTGAATAAAGAACAACTCAATGCAGCAAAAACCACGACGATCTATTTCTCCAGGAAACGACCACAGATGCCAACTAACTTAAGACTTCATGGACAGGTCATCCCATGGGTAGCGGCGGTCACTTACCTGGGAGTTACCCTCGATAAGCACTTTTTTCTCCACAAACATATTGATAACTTGCGACCTGAGGTCTATGCAATGGCCAAAAGCTTAATGCCGTTCTTTCTCAGCGCAGAGTTGAATACCAATACCAGACTGCGACTATACAAAG
This sequence comes from Locusta migratoria, assembly GCA_026315105.1. NCBI lineage: Eukaryota > Metazoa > Arthropoda > Insecta > Orthoptera > Acrididae > Locusta > Locusta migratoria. The sequence continues at coordinate 652,404,835 of CM048744.1, read as the reverse complement.
CAACAGTGCTATCCAAAATGTTATATGGCAGCTCAGTCTGGGGCCTAGCTAGTGCGACCCAAATCTCAAGACTGCAAGTTATCCAGAATAAGACGTTACGATGGATCCTCAGGGCTGGCCGTTACACGAGAAACGTGGACATCCACCAGGAACTCCATATGGACACTCTCATGGAGGCAATTAAGAAGAGAACGACGAAGATACACAATAAAATAGATCAACTTAGGGCAACAGTACATAACATCCAAACCTTAGGAATGACAGCTCCACGCCCTTGGCATAGGTACAAGGTGCCACGATCGTTAGTTACCTGAATAAAACGTGTTAGTAAGAAGATGTGGTAACGTAATTTACATTGTAACCTTCATGTGAATTACTCGACAATGGAACTACGTACTAAAATCAAGTGGGGTGCCTTACGGACCGACATACTGGCCCTTAGAAGCCTACCCCCAAAGTTTATTGCACAATGAAGTTATCATTCACCCACATACCTCTGTAATCCCAAGAAGTGTAAGTCGCCAGTTGGCGATGGGACTTCATCTACCTTGTTCAACTGAAAAAAAAGAAAAAAAAAAAGCAATTACCATCAGTCACGCCTTGAAGTACTGACAGTTACCACCACCTGAAGATGTCGAACAGTTGCCCGACGATATATTGTGGGAGATTTACAATGTCATCCGGCGGCAAGCCCGCGAAGTGTATTTACGTCTATGTAAGTTCGATCGAAATCGGTGACCCATATGTCAAAGCCTCCACTTGTTGTTAGTACAGTAGAGTCTTGATTATCCGACCTAAACCGCTAAACCGGACGCGGCAAGGCCGGATAAGCGATAAGGTCGGATAATGCGGAAAATAAAAAAAAAAGTGGAAAAATTTATTTGAACAACTAAAACTTATTATATATGTGAACAAGAACTGAATATAACGTTAAAATATATTAGACGGCACTCAAAGAAATATGGTAAGATATTAAGTTTCACAAAAATTAAACTAAAGTAGGCCAAATGAGTTAAAACTTTTTTTTTTACTGCTTAATCACGTAGTCTCTTAAAGAGTAAAACATCGGTAGACGATGTTTCCTCCATCTGCTGTACATATTTTAAAGCAGTTTATAAGGCTTTGTGTCTTCGTTGTGAGATTGGGCCAAGCCATAAGCTACGTTTTTCAAATTAATGCGGCTTCTCTACCCTGTCTTCTCCCTCGTCAGTAGCATTAATTTCAAAGGAAGGCAGTTTCTGCTGTAGTTTCTCTTCAGTGTCCCTAAGGTCCCTTGGTGCATAAGCTGACATAAGGATGTGACATTTGGAGGCAAAAACATGGACTCTGTATCTTGATCTTTAACTTCATGCTCATTAGCATGACAAGTGGCATTGTCTAGAAGCAACATTGCTTTGCGGAGCAAGTTGTTGGCTTTCAAGAACTTTTCAGTTTGTGGCACGAACTCGTTGAAAAAACATTGTTTAAAAATGTCTGACCATCCAAGCATTTGGTCTAATATTTCACAGGTAAAGCATTTTAGATACATATTAAATGCTCTCGGTGTTTTTTTTATTATTTTTATTTTTTTAAATTTTTTTTACTTACCTGTCATAAGCAGTTTCATTTTAAAATTTGTGATTAAGACCGTCGCAGTTAAAAATTTGATCGCCAGTTAATTTGTGCTTGTGACATTTATCCCTAAACAACTGAAAATCTTCAAAATTTGCTTAAAGCTTCTCACCACGGACATTAAGTTGCCGAATTCTGTATCTTTTCTTCAAGATATCTTGCTAGCCTACACTAGCTTTGAAACGTGTCCATAAAAAATTATTTTTATAAGAAAATGTCTAATATTGTGCCTCCTGTTTTGTATCGAGTAACTTGCTTGCAAGAAAATGTATAATATCGCTTCTACTGTATGTATCGATATGTGTAAAGTTTCATCTATGGCAAAGATCATGTATTGCATAGCATTGTAGCTCGCACTGAGAGAGAGAGTAGCACTAGTGGTTCAGCTCGCTTAGAGAGCGGTTGGGTTGTGTGTATGGCTCCGATGTAGAGCAGAGGCTGCTTTGCCAGCAAGTCAGAAGTTGTATTATGTAGGTAATGTAATGCTGTTTATCAATAATAAGTAACTTAACCCTGTTTCATATTTCATTTACGTAGTTAGAAAATTAACCTACTTCCTTCATTTGATAATTACTTGATTTAGTGGAGTGTTGATTTGAATAACATTATTGAACATATTTCATTATTGGTGCCATAGTAAGATAATAGTTGATTTGGATTTCAATAATAACTGATCGACACAAATTCTCACAGTCAAGCATTAAGAAAGTGATTTGTGGTTTTTCTTATATCTTTCTCGCAGTCAAAATTTTTGAGTATAGTCAGTGTCTGTTTCAAAAGGTTACATGTCACAGTTGTTTTGTTAAAAATATCCGTTGCGCACATAATCAGTTTAATGCACTGTTTCTTGTACACCAATATCAGGGCCATAATTAAACCAAATAGCTGAGTTAATGAACAATTTATTGTCTGATTTAACGAAAGGTTCTACATTCCAAAACACGCGTACAGCTTTTATCTGGCGCCCTTTCTGCCAGGATAGTTCACAAACAGGATCGTGACGTAGTTAGATACGTAGTCTTATTTCAGTTAGTTTGTCTTTTCCACTAACCAACTTACCTTTTGGCTCTTAATTTAATTTTTGTAGCACCATCCTCTGTTGTAGCAACAGTAGCATAGTAATTGTTTCTGTAGTCTGTTACTTACCATTCTTGAGATTGTGTAGTATTGTTTATAGTAGATGAATTGAGTATACAAATAATTGCATTACTACTGAACAAGCCTCTTTTATATTGTCTGATGTTTGTTGTGATGAAAGTTCTAGTACCGCGGAACTCGTGTGATAATTAACGGTTCGCGTAATCTCGATTGTGATTGTATGTTGCACTTGCCCGATTCAGCCTATTGTTCTCTCATAATTACCGTGTGTAATTTTCAAAAAATTAGCAGTAGGTGAAAATAAATATTATTGGTCACTTTACTGCAAAATTCTGTTAACAATGTCGAAGAATAGGAGAGTCCGCGCTGATGCTAAAACTGCTTCCGAAAATGAGACCTTGAATGAAGCAAGGAGAGAAACTGAATTTTTACAAGAGTCTTTTCACTGCACTGATACAAATACGACAGTAAATACCGTGTCCGAAAACGCGGAACAGATTAGTTCGGGAACAGAGAATATGGATAATGACAAAGTACAGGATTCGACAATACAGAATTCCGATTCTTGTAACGTGGTTGCGGAAAATAATGCATCGGTTCCGCCTAGCTCTGCTACAAAAAATACTTGTGCGACGGCTATGGAAAACGTATTACCAAATGATTTCATGCAAATTTTATTGTCACAGCTCGCTAAATTAAATGAGAATAGTCAATTACAATCTCAGAAATTAAATGAAAAACTTGAGGAACAATCTCAGAAATTAAATGAAAAACTTGAGAATAGTCAATTACAATCTCAGAAATTAGGTGAAAAACTTGAGGAACAATCTCAGAAATTAAATGAAAAACTTGAGAAAATTGAACAAACGTGCGATTCGAGGTTTATGAGTATTCAAAGTAGTTTTAATAAGATAAACGAGGACAACAATCGGTTCAGGGAACAACTGCTCAATACTTTCAAACGTGAATCTCAGCAAATAAGACAAGATATTCGCGACGAGATTAACCCGGTAGTGGAAAGCCTAGCGTCACGAGTGGAAAATATGGAAAGCCTTGCGTCACGAGTCGAAAATATGGAAACTACTGAACTCGCTCAATTGAAGCAACAGAGTAATCTAGTTGTTGAAAAGTTGCAGAACTTCCAGTCAGTCACGACGGAACAGATCAATAAAATTAATAAACAGTTTGAGGATATTACTGTTAAGATTACCCAAATTAGTGATAACACTGACAAAAGTTCTGATGTAACGCATCCTACCCCGTTTAATGAAACTAATGAATATCTCGCCCTTGACCGTTTCAAACAAGGTCAAATGACCATTAATCAGCAATACAAGGCTGAGGTCAGAAAATTAGATGATCGCGTGGCGCGAATAGAGAGGAAATTTGACCACACTTGTGGAAATCCATACGAAGATGTGGAAGAAAATTTGAACGAAAATGACAATGATGATTCGAGCCAAGTAGGTCGCTTGGTACGTGAACGAAGTGTACCTCATAGTAACAACAATGAAGACGCAGTGCGTAATTTACGCTCACTTACGCCGCACGGGCGAAAGGAAGCGTTTGACTACAAGCATTTCCTGACTGTACGTAAATTCAAGACATTTAAAAACTCTCCGAATGACTTGCACCCTAAAGAGTGGTTGCAGCAATTCGATTATTGTCTTCCCCCGAATTGGCCACTTGAGCACAGATTAGAATTTATATGTGGTTATCTGGAAGGCGAGCCAGCCACCAGAATGAGAGCTATTGCACAAGAGTGCTATAGCGAGAATCAGTTCCGACGCTCATTTCTATCCGCATACTGGTCGGAAGCGGCACAAGACCGCGTTAAAAACAGTATTGCGACATTCAAAACTTTTGAGCGATCAAATTTCTCGAGCCCTGTGGAATATTTCCAAAACTTAGTATACAAAAATCAATTTTTATCGGCACCTTACTGCCCTGCGGAATTAATCAGAATTTGTTTGAACAAATTGCCTCTACACTTGCGTCAAATTGCCATTGCGGCACGATGCAAGAATGATATTGAAGCCTTTAGAAATCTCTTACAAGACTTAGAAGAAGAAGACGAGGAAAATTCCTCGCGCAGTCGATATTTTGAAACAAACAGATATGATCGCCGGTCGCAACAAAGCCCGCCGCGTTCTAAACGTTATCCAGAGCACGAGGATCAAACAAAAAGTAATTCTTTTGCTAATGAATCTTACAAACAAAGACGCGACAATGAGAACAGTGATTTTCAAGATCGTGAAATTAACCGTGGAAATTTTCGTGGCCGCAACCGAGGTGGTGGTTTTGGTCGCGGAGGACGCTACAATAATTACTATCATAACAGCAATACTTCGAATGATACTAATTGGCGTGATAGACGCAATACTGATAGTGATCGCGAGACTGAAAATCACAACAATAACGCTGAGAAGCGTAGTCGGGAGGGCACACGCGATAATTCTCGTGATCGTCTTCCACGATACGAAAACACAAATCAGGGCCAAAGCAGATCGCATACCCCGGAAAGACAAGAGCAAAACATTGAAATCAGACCTGCTAATCCACGCTACAATTCGTCAAAAAAGGGGCCGCGTCAGGTATGACTAGCGGACTCGACGGCAAATAATTCGGCCGTACAGAATTTGTGTGATCCTAACTATACGCTGAAACTTGTTCATTGTGAACTACCTCACAGAGAGGAAGATTACGATGAACAACCTCCCGAACAAAACAGAATAGTAGTTTGTGCGGAAGTGCACAATACTGATGCTGGTAGCACCTCAGTAAGTGATAAGGCAAAACCGACACAACTTGTGTCAAAACCTAAAGCCGTTACTCCTGAAAGTAATGACAGTAACAAAAATTGTACTATCAAATTTAACGAAACAAATGAAAAGGTATCGAACAAACGTTATACTGCCCAACGGTTAAACGAGATAATTGTCGATCAGCAATATAATGACGACAATTCAGATTGGGAGACAGAAGCTTCGTCTTCAGACTCTGAAGAAGACACTATATACGAAATAAAATTCTTACAGTATCAACCAACAATTGCATATGACAGACCGGTCATGTACTTTGAAAGGCACGACACAGTACTGCCACACAATAATGCAACTAACAGTAACCTTGGAACAGCAAAAAATGATGTCGAACAATTAGATTTGCAGCACACCTCTGTTGCTGATTGGATAGACAATTACATGTTTTCTAATGACGATGATAGCGAATGCGAAGTTGACGAACAACCAAGATTTGAAAAGCATTTATCTTGTGAAAGCCTCATTAATCTTGGTAACACTTGTCTCAACAAAGAAATTTCTTATGAACCTTCTACCGAACAAGACGTAAAATTTGTACAGTTAGATGACATAAAAGAGGCACTATTAGAAGAGAAGGTAGAATGTCTCGATATTCCAATTCACCCTATTGTATCTGTGAAAATTGGCAAAATCAATCTTTCTGCTGTCTTAGATTCTGGTAGCCCAGTATCAGTAATCAGTGAAGTGACTTTCAAGAAATATCAGAACTTACTTAATGGTCCCATTCTGCCTTTGCATTGTACTAAAATTCGTGGCGTCATTTCTAGCAAACCTGTCGAAATTCGACAGCAAACATACGCAGAATTTTTATGTCAAGGTCATCTCTTTTCTGCCAACCTATTGATTGTCCCCCGTTTAACTACACAGATAATATTAGGTGTGGACTTCCTATCCAAGTACAAGGTTATTTTAGATTTCAATACGGCTTGTGCCACTGCTGTTGTTCAGGAAAATGCCATTCAAATTAAATTCGAAGACTGGATTACCAGATATGAAGAAGGTGCCAGTTGTTTAAAATTTTTATCTATTTCTAATGCGACGCAGGATGTCAAACCTGATGATGATATAACAGATAAACATTTCGAGACTGAGCGAATTGACTTGATTTCTGACATCATTAAGAAAAAATTAGTAGAGGTTGAAGGTGCCTCAGAACGTGATAAGGAAGAATTGTTCCTTATCTTGCGGCGTTATTCCCGTGTATTCGCTAACAGTCCTGGTACCATAAAAAATTTTCTCTATGAATTTAAGATCAAAGAACATAATAAATTTTTTGTACCTCCATATCCCATTCCGATAGTATACAGGGAAAGAGTTAAGGCTGAAATTCAGTCCATGCTCAGTCAAGGTATAATTGAACCTGCAGTTAGCTCGTATAACAGTCCCCTACATATTGTTGAAAAAAGAGATAAGTCAATTCGATTAGTGCTCGATTCCAGACAAATTAACACTATCATTTTACCTGAAACCGACCGACCCCAAACCCTTGAAGAATTGTTACAAAAATTCTATGGTGTCAAAGTTTTATCCTCATTAGATCTTAGGTCTAGTTTTTGGCAAGTGAAACTGCACCCCAACTGTAGGAAGTATACCGCGTTTCTCTGCTTCGGAAACTGTTATCAGTTCCGTAAATTGCCTTTCGGACTGAACATCTCCTCATCTGCTTTCATCCGTGCGATGAATGCCACACTCCCTGAGCACTTAAAACAACAAATCACAATTTACGTTGATGATATTTTAATTGCAGAATCTTCCTGGGAAAAACATAACAGTACGTTGGCATCTTTACTTGAAGTGTTTGCTCAATCCGGGATTACTGTCAACTTAGAGAAGTCACAGTTTGGTCGTTCTCAGATTAAATTTTTAGGGCACATTATTTCTAAAGATGGGATCCAGCCCGACCCCGAAAAGTTAGAGGCGATAATGAAAATGCCTGTTCCCACTACTAAACGCCAATTAAGAGCTTTCTTGGGTTTAATTAATTTCTATCGCCGTTTTATAAATTTGAAAGACCTAACTACTCCCAGATTATATGAATTAACTGGAAAGAATACTGTTTGGTTCTGGGATGAAGCTGCCCAAAGAGAATTTCTTTGCTTAAAAGATGCACTCCTTCACGCACCTATTCTGCACCATCCAGATTTGTCTAAGAACTTTTGCATCTCTACCGATAGTTCAAAATTCGGACTTGGCGTTCACGTGTTTCAAGAGGATGAAGAAAATGGCTTTGCCACACAGAAAACTATTGCATTTGCTAGTCGCATATTATCCAAGTCAGAGCGGAACTATTCCGTCACTGAGCTTGAAGCTTTGGCAGTAGTTTGGGCATTCGAAAAATTCCGTTATTTCTTGTTTGGCAGACACACTAAAGTTTACACGGATCACCGTGCACTCCAATTCCTCATGTCGGCAAAACTTAACCATGATAGACTTAGACGATGGGCTTTGTTCCTTCAAGAATTCGATTTCTCTGTAATTTACATTCCTGGTAAACAAAACATCGTTGCAGACTCGCTATCTCGTTCGCCTGTTGGGCTCATCAAGGCGACGGAAGAGGCATACTTAGAAAATAACTTTACTATCCTCTATATGCAGCAAGTTGCTTTCGAAAATTACATATCTGCCACATTTTCTGACATTGCTAAAGAACAAGACAAAGATCCAATCTGGCGAGATATTAAAATAAAATGGCATGATAAATATAATGTTTCCATCAGACAATTTTACATTATCCATAATAACATTCTCTTCAAACGTAAAGCACCTGACAGTCAATTTTGGTTAGTGTGTGTTCCGGAGGAGTCCGTGAACAAATTGATTTGGTATATTCATCTCAGTTACGGACACTATGGTGCCAAGAAGTGCTTCGCGAAATTACGCGACTCTTGTTACTTCATCAACATGGAGAAACGTATACGCAATGTGTTATCTCGATGCAAATTGTGTCAGAAAGCAAAGCCGCCGACCATATCGCATTCTGCTCCACTTTTTCCGATTATACCTTCAAAATTAAAGCAGTTAGCAGCCGTTGATCTGTTTGGACCTCTTCCGAGAACTAACAATGGTTTCTCTTTTGTTTTCGTTGCTATTGAGCTCACATCAAAATTTGTATCTTTTACTCCGCTCCGCCGTGCCACGGCGAAGACAGTAACTAACGCCTTTGTCAAAAACTTCCTAAAAGATGTTGGCCATATAGATAAAGTCATCTCCGATAATGGACCTCAATTCCGTTCTCATGATTGGGCACGGATGTTGCGGCGCAGAAACATCAAACCTGTGTTCATATCACTTTATCATGCCGCCTCTAACCCTTGTGAACGAGTGATGAAAGAACTTGGAAAACTTTGTAGGCTATATTGCTACCGACGACATAACATATGGGATAGATATCTTCTTTCATTTCAAAATATTATAAATGAACTTCCTAATGATTCTACAGGTCTTTCACCAATTCTGGTTCTGAAAAACAAGCAACCTCCCGACCGTATCAAGGAATTGATACCTTTTCCTAAACACAGAAGACTACGTCATCATGAGATCATTGAATTGGCGCTTAAAAACATTAAGAAAGCCGCTGAAAAAAGGAAACGCTCTCAACGTAATTGTTATGCTAAACAACTCCATGTAGGACAAAAGGTATTAATTAGATCCCACCACTTATCCCACAAGGGAAGATCTATGATTCACAAATTCTTCCTACTGTACAATGGTCCGTATCGAATCAAACGTATCATCCACGACAACGTCGTTGAGGTAGAAACTTTAAAGACGCACAAGTCGAAAGGCATACACCACATTTCCAATATTAAAATTTTCAAGGCATAAATTTGGGGTAGAGAGTCCATTAATCTGTTTTGGACACACCAAGTGGCGATTGGTGCCCCGTTCTCGAGCTGAGTGTCACTATTCTTCCGCTTTTCCTTAGTGCGCTCTATCTACCTCTTTTTCTCACTGTTACTTTTCTCTAACTCTGAATACTTATGCTCTGTGCTACGCTGGGATATTGTCATACGAAACTTTGATTATCTTGCAATTTGCATATAACGAACTCTGTGGCTGTGCAAGACAAATAAAATTAATGGAAATTTTTGATTGTGTAATCTAATCAAGTTCCTATGTTTCAGAAAATATCAGATTTCTCTTCTGTGTTACTAATTGCATAACTTACGAAGTTCTGAGCGAGTGAAGAAGATTTTGAGTTGACAAGAGCATTTGGTAAGCCAAGAACATTATGGAGGATGATGAGTAAGGCAATACACAATATGTCATGGTGGTCTTTAAAATGCATTATTGTTTATGGATAAATGATGGTAAGGAAGGTATTGGTAACAGTCAAAGATGTTTGATAAATGTAATTATGTGGACGAGATTATACAATGATTATGAAGCAATTATGAGGAGAATCGCTATGTTGCTAATGATGACGAGATTATACAATGATTATGAAGCAATTATGAGGAGAATCGCTATGTTGCTAATGATGACGAGATTATACAATGATTATGAAGCAATTATGAGGAGAATCGCTATGTTGCTAATGATGCTATGTTCTGTTCTTTTCTTATGTGCTTACTCGCACTGCCCTTTTGTGTTTTCTCTTTGTGCTTATGTGCACCATTTTGTATGTTGATGCATTGTGCCTTCAATGGCATGTGTGATTGGTGAGATTCATATCCTTCTGATGCTCTGTAATTATTTGTAATTATGTGTAATGAATATTTCTAATTATGCTTGAAGCTATGCGTATTGCTCTTGTAATCAAAGCTTACCGCTATGCTCACTAATTATATACCGAAGCCCTACCACTATGCTAATTAATTTTATAATGAAGCTCAATGACAATGTATGGTTATGCTTATACGTTGCACACAGCCATCTATCTTGCAAACTTGCAGCTATGCCATAAATTGCGCCTAGTTAAGTCTAGAAAGATAATGCACAGAAATATTTTGCTTTTGCTTACTACTATCTTCCAAATTTTATTGATGATCTTGTTGATGAAAATCTGCAGCTATGCCTAACGAATATTACGTCTGTGTTTATGTTATTGGATGATTTACTGTGATGTACATCTAGTACTGTGTCAAAATTTGCACTAATTGTTTTGTTTGACCCTACTGTTGACTCAGACAGACACAGACATGACCTGATGACTTGAACCTCTTTTGATATTCTCACGAAACTACCCTGATGTGTTATACCTTAAGGCAATGAAATATGTAGCTCAGTTAAGACAAAAGCCTGGCCATGGCAACTTATGTAATTTAAGTGTTATAATTTGTGGTAATGTAATCACCATCATAGTGATATATATTAATTTAAAGAGATATGAACTAATGGTAATTGGAATGTCAATTTAAGTTATATCATGCCAAATTGATGACAAGCACCCTCAATGTATTTCATACGATTATGTGTTTGTAAAGCAATATGTACATAGTATGTACAGCCTTGTGCTTATATGAAATGACACTAATGTTGTAGATACTCTAAAATAAGAATTAAATTACTCATTAGTATTCAAATGTATCCGTCTTCAAGACACTACTTGTAATGTAAAAATATGGTTTAATACCATGACCCCATTTGTACAACTTGAATTTGTGGGAAAATATTTCTGTAGATATGTTCTAATCAATGACTTTTCTTTCAGTCTAAACTGAAATATCATGACTATGTTACTAATTTGTGTGTAAAATGCTTTATTTCATGTACTTTGGACACGCATGGGAAGTGGCGATTTCGCACACGAGATTCCAGAATGCACACAGAACAATGGACGAGTTACTATACACCACTGATTTTGGGCCTTTTAATGAAGATGTTTGTTGGATGATGTTTGGCCACACAGTACTGTCCATTGCAGCCTTGGCCACCCACCACCAGTTTGCTCTAATTTTGGCTATGCTGATGCAGTCTGCTAATAGCTCTGTTGGTTGGAGCACACTTGGTTGTCGAATTGCATGGAGGAATACATCAGAACCTTTTCCCCATGACTTCCACTTCAATGCAACCAGCCAGCCCGCCTACAGTGTGGTGTAATCTTACAGTGTTTTGTGTTCGTGTGCAGACCTAAAATGAATGTTAGGAGCTAATGTGCTATTCGTGTGCATATACTATTCAGTGCCTCCCATTGCAAACGTTGTCCACAGGTTCATTACCAGTGTTTAGGTATATTTCATGGTTCTTTCACAGTCAGTGACCAAAATAAAATTGTGCTCTTGATAGATACATATACTTAGTCTGAAATGTCATTGTGCCTATTCGATTGACAAACATTATATTGAAATCCTATTGTGCTGAAGCAGTAACATTATTTTGTACATGATCAGAAGCCTATGTAGTCAAAAATTTTACATGTATGTTCTAGCATCCATGAAAGTATAGCATTTTAAATGCATCACAGAATACAAAACTGACACTTTATCTTATACTAAGTGCACTAAAAATTTACATAGACTACATTGTGCACAAGATACAAATGTTCATTTTATGTTCCCAAAAATACTGATCTCTTGTACAAAGTTTAAACCCATGGAACTTACACTACTGTGTGTATTACTTGTAATTACCACATTTTCTTTAAAGAATGATGACATTAGTTAAAATATCTTTTGTAAAACTTTGTATATGTTCATGTTTATTATTGTATATTTTTTTTCATTTGTGTATTACTTCTAGCTATCTCATTTTCTACACTATATCATTTGTCAAACTATGTTTTCTGAAATTCTATATATATTTATGTTTACCATTATGTATAATTGTCATATATTCCACTTATTGCTGATGTTCTGTAAATTTTGACATTTGCTTATGCCTGTCACACCCTGTACCTCTCCATGCGTGACTTTTGATGGTACTGTTCAGTAAAATGGCATGTATTTATGACTGTCACATTTTTTTTTAAATTTTCTATGTACTCCATCTGTTGTTTTGATCTTGTTATATTTTGGATGTCATTAATGGATTTTTGGACTTGAAATTCAGTAATTTTGCTGGCTAGGCAATGCCATTGGCATCACCCACCCTACAAAATTTTAATAGGTAGGAGGGGGGTGATGAAACGTGTCCATAAAAAATTATTTTTGGACTTGAAATTCAGTAATTTTGCTGGCTAGGCAATGCCATTGGCATCACCCACCCTACAAAATTTTAATAGGTAGGAGGGGGGTGATGAAACGTGTCCATAAAAAATTATTTTTATAAGAAAATGTCTAATATTGTGCCTCCTGTTTTGTATCGAGTAACTTGCTTGCAAGAAAATGTATAATATCGCTTCTACTGTATGTATCGATATGTGTAAAGTTTCATCTATGGCAAAGATCATGTATTGCATAGCATTGTAGCTCGCACTGAGAGAGAGAGTAGCACTAGTGGTTCAGCTCGCTTAGAGAGCGGTTGGGTTGTGTGTATGGCTCCGATGTAGAGCAGAGGCTGCTTTGCCAGCAAGTCAGAAGTTGTATTATGTAGGTAATGTAATGCTGTTTATCAATAATAAGTAACTTAACCCTGTTTCATATTTCATTTACGTAGTTAGAAAATTAACCTACTTCCTTCATTTGATAATTACTTGATTTAGTGGAGTGTTGATTTGAATAACATTATTGAACATATTTCATTATTGGTGCCATAGTAAGATAATAGTTGATTTGGATTTCAATAATAACTGATCGACACAAATTCTCACAGTCAAGCATTAAGAAAGTGATTTGTGGTTTTTCTTATATCTTTCTCGCAGTCAAAATTTTTGAGTATAGTCAGTGTCTGTTTCAAAAGGTTACATGTCACAGTTGTTTTGTTAAAAATATCCGTTGCGCACATAATCAGTTTAATGCACTGTTTCTTGTACACCAATATCAGGGCCATAATTAAACCAAATAGCTGAGTTAATGAACAATTTATTGTCTGATTTAACGAAAGGTTCTACATTCCAAAACACGCGTACAGCTTTTAGCTTTCAAAAATTTAAGACTTTTTCCTACAAAATAGGTCCCGACATGGATACACCTTTATCTCTATGTTGAGTAAACCATAGGAACAAACTAAGGTAAACTAACCAAAGGACAATACAAACACCCATGCCCGAAGGGGGATTCGAACCCCCGACGACGATCGACCGCGCGCACCGCAGCGTGGCACCCCAGTACGCACGGCTAATTCGACGCGACTTCCAGGCTGCAACTGTTGTTTTCCCGACTTTATAATCTTGCGCTACTTTTAATAAAGTTTCGCAATTGTCTGATCCTTCTAAAGCTTTAAGTTTTTCTTCCACTGAGTCGACCATCTTTTTCCGTTTTGAAGCCATTACCACAATTTGTTTTACAAAGAAAGCGACATGTCCACTCCACTACAGATACAGGTTAGCATTGAAGAGTGAGGAGTAGCAGGCGGCGACAGTGAACTGAGTGATAACGACGCACGCCAAAACAAACAACAAGTATAGTCACTGACCTGTCGGCTGGTGGATTGCTAGTGAGTGAAGTCCCTGCGCAGTGAAAGGGTCGGATAACACGGAAGGTCGGATAACTGAAGTTTGGATAATCGAGACTCTACTGTATGTTCTTTAATCTTTGTTGGACCTCCGCTTTCCGCTTTTCATCTTGCAAGTGCCCATAATCTTTCGCATGGAAGGAACTGTAATGCCCTTGTCAATTAAATTTTTTCGTTAAGAATTTTGAGGCCTGTTAAGCATTTTCAGACAATCGGATATAAGAAACATATACGCTCCTTACACTGGCCTGTTGTACATTGACGTTGATGTGACTGATTTTCTCTTTGAAGGCATCGCCCTAAATTTCTTCGACGTTATGTACTGCGTGGTGGGCATAAGCGCACGCATCTAAAGCTAAGCCGGAACGCCGTTGTGCTTAGTCGCCTGTTCACATCTCCCCTGGGCGTTGAGCCTCATTCAGCCGCGAGCGCTCTCGGCTCAGCCAAGCGATCGAGCGCCAGCGCTCGTGCTCGTCCAGCCGCCTCCTAGGCATGCCTGCCAGAGACCGTTTCTTACGCGCTGTACCACGCAGTCACCACAGATCGTGTGTTAAAACGGTTTCCATGTGACTCAGTGCATGCGTGTACGCTTCGTAGCATGTTCTGTCTCACACTTTCACATCGACCAGGCTGCATCAGAACAAAGGTAACACGAATACCTTGCAGCAGTGCCTCCGCATCTAGAATGGGCTCTGCAAACACGATACCTTCCAGATGGTCCCATAACCAGAAATCGTACGGGTTGAGATTCGGCGAACGAGCGGAGAACGCACGATTGTGATGCGTGAGGACGTTAACGAGGAAGCGGTCTGAAAAACCACCATGTTGCAGACACATAACCCTTCGAATCATCAGTGGCACTTCTTCCAGCAGGGGAGTGCAGTGGGACGGGTGAACACAAGTCTTTATTGTATAAGAGGCTGCCAGTAAAAGTGTTAATTCTTTTTACTGCTAAGCAAATTACGTATCTCACTATAACAGCATAAAAGTTGTTTACGGCAGGCCTATAAACTTCTTATACTTTAACCGTGGATAGACTTCGTTTCCGATATCATTAATTTCTTCCTCTCTAAGAGGTTCTCACACTTAAAGAGGATTTTAGTTTCATTTAACACTTTGGTCCATGTGCACAAGAGTCTGGAGTCAAAAATGATTTCACAAAGATTTACCTTCAAAATATTCCACAAAGTAAAAATTCACGTAAATTATTGCAAGAGATTCAAAAGTTGGTTACTCTTCAATATAAATAACCAACGATGACATGTAATTCGCCGTTGAAAGACGACTGTCTGTTGTCTTCCATATATTTTTGTATATTTCTGTAAAGTTATAATTTATTTAATGTCGCTAGACTATCATTTTGTTAAAACTTGAACCTCACTCTTTTCAAGGCTTGAAGAATAGCATTTTTATTTCATGTGTTAAAATATTTGTTAATATTGCTAGGTATGTAATTTTGTTATGTTAATAATTTATTACTATATTAATTAATGTGGCTCTCTGCTACGCCACTGTCCCTGTGAGAATGTGCAGTTGTACTTTTAAGTGTGTGGTGTTTGAATGTGGGGAGTGATAGCTCGCTTTGCATTGTTCTCCCTGGCTCAGAGTCGATAGCTGCTGAGGTGACCAAAGAGGGTTCCACACCCTTTGGTTGCGAGCTAGTTAGCGAACCTGCTCCAGCGCGAGTATACTCGATCTCCATCCCCACAACCACGTTTTCTTGGATTTTACGGCTTCCGGTCGCTTTCCGCGCTATCACTGGTGGCCGCTCGGCTATTCATTCTGGCTGGTCGTCTGGTGAGGTAAGGTTGGTTCTGCTCTTGTTTCTGGAGATGATAGCGTTTCATTGACTAGCACATTTAACTTAGACCCGTGAACTTAGAATCTTTTTTTTTTATTATTATTTTCTCTGATCGTGTTCGGAAATGTGTTCTCGTTTTTCATTTCAGCGATTTCCAATAGATAAACGCGGTATGTGTGAGTCTCGTTGCAGTTTCATAACGGCTTGGTATGTTAAAACCTTTTGTGATCATGTAGCGGTGCATGATCTCTGTGTAAATACTTTCTAGCTTTGTGGGTCCCGATTTCTAATAGCTGATATGTTCATTTTTGTACCGTGCATTTAATGATCTTATCATCGTTTCCTTCCGTAAGTGCTATGTGTTCCTCGTGGTTAATTCATAGAACAAAGCCTTCAGCTTCCACTCTTGTTTGTTCTATGCCTATCAGGCAAGTAACTATGTGGGTATCATTCTGGTTTCCACTAACATTTCGCGATCTTCTCTCCCCATCTATTTTAATTTTGATGCTCTTCTCCAACTTTTAGTGCGACTCTGTCCTAGTCAGTAATTCTCTCTGAGCCTTGTACAACCTCCTTCAATAGTTTCCTTATGTAATTCTAAACATTTTTTTGGATTGCATGTTGTAATTCTTAATTTTATTTATGCGATTTTGTAATTATTTCACTTTTACGAGGTTTTTGAGACTGGACTTTATCCGTCTCTGTAATCGCTCTCCATCGCGTGTAGCTGCATTTCTTTCGCTTCTTCATATAATTCTAAACATTTATACGGGTTACATGCTGTAATTATTATTTTTATTTTTCCAACTTTGTAATTAATAGTCTACATTTTTCTGGTTTTTCTGTGACAGGACCTCATCCGTCTCTGTAATCGCCCCATATCGTGTATAGCTGTATTTCATTCACTTCCTTATATAATTCCAAGCATTTCTATGGGTTGCATGCTGTAGTTAATTTTCTTTATTTTTCGGAAACTGAATTTATTCAATTTTATCGGTTTTCGGAACGACGTAGGTCCAAGTTCCGACTTCTGGGGTTTGCTGCTAGTCGCCTGAGTTCATGCCACTTGTCATATAAAACCAGTACCTAGATCGATTGCTGACAGACTGCAACTTAATAATCCACCGTGATTTAATATAATGAATCCGATTTTCAACCACTTCACCTTCAATGGAGTGCGTTCATGTAACGTAGCCGTGTGTCGACGTTAGCGTGTTTGCTCGTGTTTTCTGTTCAGATTTAATTTAACTTGCTATACACACGCACCATCTCAAACAGGCACGACAGGCCAGACCCAGATTCAATGAGTTCTTGTATATTGTGTTTTGTGCTACCTTCGACTTGCTGAATTTCGCCTACGATAGCGGCGCCTGCTTCCGCCTCGTCTCAGCACGCTGTTTTTGGTGAGTTTCGCTGTGGCATTGCGTGTGAGTGAGAGAATGAGTGCTGTACGTGAATCCTCCCCTTCCTCTCCCCCCCCCCCTCCCAGTTGCGTTAAATCATGTACTCGTATAATTTAGGCTGGACACCGTCCACATTCATCCATATAAGAAATGCATTTTATTGTATTAACAAAATTGGTTCCTATTTTGTTTGTTTTCTATCTGAATACACACGTTTAAGTTGAGCATAATCCGTAAGTTGCTTATAAATTGTAGTTTTTAGAGCATCTTCCCTCTTTTATTTAATATTGTTCTTCACAAGTGCTGAGAACAAGATCAGATGCATTTATTTACGACCAAATTCCGTTTCTTAGCCACCTTTCTAACATAACTATAATTGTGGTGCCTTGCTTATTAATGTGTGTAATAACGTGTGAGCTGTTATGTATATTGTCCACTGTAGTATTACCTTTCTGTTATGCAAGTAATTGGAAGCGAGTCAGTTCTCAGTTTGGGCCAGGGAACAAGGCTTTGTATCAGGGAGTAACCAGTAGCTCACACGGACCTCATTTACTAATTTTTGTGCTTATAGAAGGCTCTTGTTAAGTACAGTGGTCGACTTTTATTTGACTTACCGCTGCCAGGATTCGCTCTTCTAGCGGGTCATCTGTTTAATGAAATAGTTTTTTGCTTTAAATGCGTGCGGGAATATTCTTAAAAAAATTTTCTTTCCCCTCCCAGTGGATGAATGTGTGAGATTAGCAAGGTGCATTTATGTATTTCATTTTATGTTTTCAGCACATCTCCCAATGTATTGTATGTGTTTTTCTAAGGGTTATTTTATCTAAAGAGCACAGTCACAGTTCATTGCGTTTGAAGGTTTTAGTTGATGTTTTGTTACGCGGTTTTTTTGTTAGGCTAATTTTGTGTTTGTTACTTCAGTTAAAAATTACTTGTGACGATGGAGAATAGTTCTGACACGCCCTTTTCCACTCGTTCTAGGCATTTAAACCAAAGCAGGACCGTGAAAAGTCGTCTAGGTCAGAAAGAGAATACGCGAGTACAGTCGGCCGCGTTCCGTTTGAAAACACTACTTGTTTAAACGTGGACGCGACCGGAAACGAGGGCAGGGGCGAACAAAGCGAACCGCATACCAATATGCCGGTTTCTGCTACTGCGCAAACTAGTTCAACCACTGTTACTAGGCCCGTGTGCGTTTCTGAGACTGCATTAAGCGACCTTATGGCCTTCATGAGAGAAATAAAAACAGGGATGGAAGCGCAAAATGCTTCTGTTCTGGAATTAAAAGCAGGGATTAAAGCGTAACTTATCGAGGTTCCTGCGCAGTGCAGGGAGGCGCAAAGTAACACGGTTCAGATTATTAACAATAATTTGGATGGGTTGCGCACCGATATAGTGCGGTTAGTTCAGGAACGGCATGAAGTACCAATGAATGGTATCGCAGAAAACTCGACAGAAACTGCAGGGAATGCAGTAGCTATATCTGCCCTCTCTGACCGTGTAGACACGAATATGCACTCTCTGGAGGAGAGAATTAACGAGAGAGTCGATTTGGTAGAAAACGCCTGCCGCAGTGTGTGTGGAGATCGGCCCTGTCGTTCCGACTGTGGAGATGATTCAGCTTTTGGGGAGGAGGAAGTCAAACCTCTGCGTGCCTGTCCTCCCATAAGAGAAATGCCGAGTCGATTGCCTGTGCGAGAGTCAGTGCAGGCATTTGATTATAACCACTTTCTCACTGTAAAAATTACCAGGTCTTCCGAAACTCTGCAAGCGGGCTACACCCTCGTGTGTGGCTAGAGCAATTCGATTACTCTCTGTCTCCGAACTGGCCAGAAGGACAGCAAATCGAGTATGTGTGCGGATATCTCGAGGGGGAGCCCGACACCCCGATGCGACCTCTCTTAAGATATTGCCGCTACTACGATGTTTTTAGGGAACATATCCTGTCTGCCTACTGGTCGGAGAGGGAACAAGACAGAGTAAAAAGCAGCATTCTAGTGATGCCCCACTTTGCTAACAGCAATTGCAGGAGTCTCTGAGAATTTTTTCGAGGAATGATGCAGAGAAATAAATTCCTCGACTACCCATACCCTCCGCGTGAATTGATAAGAATTTGCGCGTCAAAGCTCCCACGAAATGTGCACAATGCCGTCCTTGCGGGAAGCTGCAAGGAGGACATTGAGTCATTCCAGGCTTACCTGGAGGAATTAGAATATGATGAAGATTACAGACCTAGAAGAGACGGCAACAGCTCTTTAAGGACGAGTAATCGTTGCTCTAAGAGTACTAGGCACGACCACGCAGAAAGCAATAGCAGCACAGAGTCCCGTCCTTCCAATGTGGAAAATCAGCCGCTGCAGAGGAACGGGCACGGATATTGGCGTGGTCAGCGAGAAAACAAGCGGCGAAGGGCTACCGACCCAATAAAGGACAGCGAAAACCGTGCAACCTGCCAACAGAAGACGTGGACTTCAGGTCCGCTGATCCGTGCCACAACAAACCGAAAGACACCAGTCCTATTACAAGCCAGTAATAATTTGCTGTAGTTGATCGTCACTCGATCGACCTGCTCGAAAAGGAGCATATACGTCCTAAGCTTACTTTAATATTTTGTTTCTAGGGTAAATTTAATTGATATTCTTACCACCCATGTCATTTCTGTTTGTAGATTTATGCTGTAGTTTGTATGTCTTTTGTGGTGTTTTCTTTAAATGGTCTGTTTTGATGGTGTATTTTGTTATATGTGTTCTTTCTATATGTACGTGTTTGTTGTGTGATTTCATTTCGTCATTTCGCCATAACGCATTTTCATGTTGTATGCATGTTTTGTGTACTATAAAGGTACATGCCGCTATTGGGGTGGATAATAGCAACTTGCCAGTTCCATCTGGTCGGCTGTTCGACGTACGTCACCTTGACACTCCGTTTTGTACATAAAAAAAGTATTAGTGTGACATGTTCAAGTGTCCCTGTTACCTATAGAACTGCCTGCCTCATATAGTCCCTTTTTTTCCATGTTTTTATCTTTTTGTTTCCATCGTGAGGATTCATGGTGCATGATCTAAGTTCTTTAGGCTGTGTTAAGTATTTTATTGTGTAGGTCTTGTTTATGGTAATTTGTGTCCCTGTATATCGTATTAAGTGTGTGTGCTCTTCTTCACTGTGCGTAAAACTAGCCTTGTTTAGCAAGTGCTTTAGTTGCCACCTTTGCTGTAAGTTTTATATCGGCAATCTCCCCGTTAGGTAGCATGTTTATAAGATGCTGTGGTGGGCACCAACGCTGTAACTCATAGGATTTTAGTTGCACGGTGGTGTTGATGCTCAGGGGTCTAGATAATTTTGTCTAGGGATTCTCCGTTTGAATATCAGGAGGTGTGCTATTCGACCGGAAGATGGTCGCGGCAGAGCATTAACGAAGATGTTCATCAAAATTTCATTGACAATATACACCCTGGCTTATTAATAGAACCAACTTATATTTTTCAGGTATGTTTTGCAGGGCAATTTTGTAGATTAATGGACGAAGCGTGATCTGTAGAAGAGGCAAGACTAACATTCAGAAGAGGGCAGAATCACAGATGTAAGAAAATACAAACAAAATTAAAGGAGCTGAAGAAAGGCAAGCTCAACGTCAAGGAACAGTCTGCCCTACATGTACCATGAAGACACCTGAATTTCTAACTTTAACAGGACGATAAAACTGTAATCTCCATTTTTTGTTTTTGCAGCATTGTGGTAAGGATACGTTACATTGTAATTAATTTTACCTTAGTTTATTTTATTAACTTAGGATTGTTTTACTTGTGTGGATTTCTAGTATGTGTTTGTACATTTGATCATCTGTTTCTTTTTGTCTAGGATTGCTTGACATGTGTAAATTTGTAGTGTTTATTTTATGTTCTTGCACACGTGATCATGTTTTGTCTTTTATTCTTTCCAGGATGTGTTATTTTTTGTTAATATGTGTCATGGTTTTATCTCGCCTCTGCGTGAGCGATTTTCGTAAGACTGTTTAGAGGCCCTAGCCACGAATTTGCGGCGATGGAACCAGACCGATGGACTCAAGAAAACTCCCTGCCCACTTCGCGCTGTACCTAGTTAATTAGGTTGCGCTCGGGAAGTAGGTAGTAACGCAGTAGTTAGTTTGCGTAGCGTTGCATAGAACTTGGTAGTTCGTTTTTTTCTTTTTTGTGCTTAGCGCTGCATGCTGCATGAGTAAAAGTAGCTTTGCTTCACTAACACTAACCCTGAGAGCCCTGACTTAAAGTTTAAGTTATTCATTATAAATATATTATGATTAATGTAATATTAAGTTAGAGGATAAACTATTATTGTTCTATTATTATGTGTCAATTTTTGTGTTTTTTATATGAACATTGTATCCTTAATGTTAAAATATTTATGCAGAAGGACTAAGAGCCTAGGTGTTCTGTTCGCCATATGGCTAATTCAAGTGTTAACTTTTTATACCATAATAAGTGTTTAAATTTTGAAATATTACGTCTGAACATCTATTGATGTCATTTGTATTTTTGTTAAATGTTTTATTTAAATAAAAAGGCACGCCGCGTATGTGACATGATGGATTTCCTCATGAGGTTAATATGTCCTGTGGTAACATGGTGCACCAAACTGTTGGCAGATATCTGAGGGTGTCGAGGCCAAGACAGAGGTGTGCGTCCATGGACTTCACGCCTCCATAACAGGTGTGCAGACGAGCGGTTCCATCTGGCTACACAAACTACGTGACCGGCTGGCCACACAATGCTACCGACTGCCATCGCACACACAAAAGACGTGGCCGCTAAGCTGGCACGGCGTAGCCGCCGCTAATCGCTTCCGGTGGTCAACCTCTCGCCGACGCCCCACACTTGTCAGGCCGCCTGTCACGCGTACAAGGGACACCAGGCCTTGCGGACAGGTGCACTAACCACACCCTCCTACTCACATCAGAAGCAGTTGAATAGCTGAGGAAGAGACACAAAAGTAAAAGTATATTCTCATGTGTGCTCTAGATTCCTCCCAGTACCTTCTAGAAGATTGTCTTCGTCCCTCTTCAAAGGCCCTAGTCGACTGTTAGAACTAATGAGAACAGTGTTTATTGACTTAAAAAACCAGTGTTGAGTGTACGACAATGTGAATGACAGCATCAGGTTGAAAAGTGGTGTGTGTAGTCGAAATCGTGAACGATTTGGGAGTGCAAAATACGATTCATCTGCTATGAGGCCCTTTCCCTGTAGCGACCCTGGTTGCCCTCAGCAACTTTAAAAAACTTTCATAAACATGAACACACTTATTCCTATTTTTGGAGTGATTTTAAAACATTTTATCCATTTTAATCGAGGAACTGTTTTAGTATAACAGGACACATTCAAAATTGTGATATTATGTTTTTGTGTGTTTCAACCTCATGTATATTTTATATTTATGATTTGTCTATCTATGTTTCCTTGTAAATTTTGCATTGTAATACATGTTGTCCCAAACCCGTGGTCACGCCAGCCACATCTGCATCTCCATTGTTTTAGATTTTATGGCAATTATTATTTTTCAATGTGCATTTTTTTTGTCGTGCCCCAGCTGTCTATGTCGCCGATAAGGCAAACACATGTTAGTTTAGAAAAGTTTGCTATATATGATGCAATATAATTACCTCAGCCTACATCAAAATTTTCAATTAATGAAGGGGTGATGAAAGACGTCCGTCTGTCGTATTACATATATATTTTTTGTATATTTCTGTAAAGTTATAATTTATTTAATGTCGTTAGATTATCATTTTGTTAAAACTTGTCTTTTCAAGACTGGAGGAATGGCATTTTGTATTTCATGTGTTAAAATATTAGTTAATATTGCTAGGTTTTCTTATTTTGTTACGTTAATAATCTATTATTGTATTAATTAATATGGCATCAATACGGCTTCTCTGCTACGCCACTGTCCCTGTGTGAATGTGCAGTTGTTGTGCTTTTAAGTGTGTGTGAGAATCTATGGCTGTTTGAATGTGGGGAGTGACAGCTAGCTTTGCATTGTTCTCTCTGGCTCAGTATTGATAGCTGCTTTGCATCGTTCTCTCTTGCTGAGAGTCGATAGCTGCTGAGGTGACCAAAGAATTTTCCACATCCTTTCGTTGCGAGCTAGTTAGCGGACCTACTCCAGCGCGAGTGTATTCGCCCTCCGACCTCACAACCGCTTTTTCAGCTATTTTCCAGCTTGCGGTGGCTTCCCGCGATATCCCCGGTGGCCGCTCGGTGGATCATTGTATGCTGGGCGTGTGGCGAGGTAAGGTTGGTTTTTCGCTGGTATCTGCGAGACGGTACTGTTTCATTGACTAGCACGTTTAACTTAGATTCATGAACTTAGAATCATGTTTTGAATGTTTCTCCGATCGTGTGAGGAAATGCGTCCTCGTTTTTCATTTCAGTGGTTTCCAATAGATAAACGTGGTGTGTGTGATTCTCGTTGCAGTTGGATGATGGCTTGGTATGTTAAAACCTTTTGTGATCATGTGGCGGTGTATGAACTCTGTGTGAATACTTTCTAGCTTTATGGGGCCCGATTTCTAATAGGTGATATGTTCATTTTTGTACAGTGCAAGTAAAAATCTTCTCATCGTTTCCTTCTGTGACTGATGTGTGTTCCACGTGGTTGATTCATAGAACAAAGCCTTCAGCTTCCACTCTTGCTTGTTCCATGCCCATCAGGCAAGTAACTAAGATGGTGTCCTTCTGTTTCGCACAAATATTTTGCGATCTTCTCTCCCCGCCTATTTTAATGTTGCCGTTTCTTGTCCGACTTGTAGACGGAACTTAATCAATAATTCTCTGAGCCTTGTACAACCTTCTTCAATAGCTTCTTCATGTAATACTAAACATTTCTATGGGTTGCATGCTGTAATTCTCAATTTTATTTTTCTGACTTTGTAATCATTTCACTTTTACGAGTTTTTTGAGACTGGACTTCTTCCGTCTCTGTAAGCGCCCCCTATCGCGTGTAGCTGTACTTCATTCGCTTCCTTATATAATTCTAAGCAACTCTATGGGTTGCAAGCTGTAGTTAATTTTCTTTATTTTTCGGAATCTGAATTTATTCAACTTCATCGGTTTTCGGAACCACGTGGGTCCGTTCCGAATTCCGGAGTTTGCAGCTAGTCGCCTGAGTTCTCGCCACTTGTCATATAAAACCAGTACCTAGATCAATTTCTAACAGACTGCAACTTAATAATCCACCGTGATTTAATATAATAAATCCGATTTTCAACCACTTCACCTTCGGTGGAGTGCGTTCATGTAATGTAGCCGTGTGTCGTCGTTAGCGTGTTTGCTCGCGTTTTCTGTTCAGATGTAATTTAACTTGCTATACGCGCGCACCATCTCAAAACAGCCACGGCAGAGCAGAGCCAGTTTCAAAGTATTTTTGTATATTGTGTTTTGTGCTGCCTCCGACTTGCTGAATTTCGCCTACGATAGCGGCGTCTGCTTCCGCCTCGTCTCAGCACGCTGTTTTTGGTGAGTTTCGCTGTGGCATTGCGTGTGGGTGAGAGAATGAATGTGAATCCTTCGCCCCAGTAACGTTAAATCATATATAATTTAGGCTGGGCATCTTCCGCATTATTCCATGTAAGAGATGCACTTTTATTGTATAAACGAAATTGCTTCCCCATTTTGCTGGTTTTCTATCTGAATAAACAAGTTTAAGTTCAGCATAATCCGTAAGTTGCTTATAAATTGTAGTTTTAGAGCACGTTCTCTCTTTTATTTATTATTGTTCTTCACAAGTGCTGAGAACAAACCAGATGCATTTATTTACGACCAAACTCCGTTGCGCCATAAATGTTTTCTTAGCCACCTTTCTAAGATAACTTTAATTGTGGTGCCTTGCTTATTGATGTGTGTAATAACGTGTGAGCTGCTATGTATATTGACCACTGTAGTATTATTAACTTTCTGTTATGGAAGTAATGGAAGCGAGTCAGTTCTCAGTTTGGGCCAGGGAACAAGGCTTTGTAGCAGGGAGTAACCAGTAGCTCACACGGACCTCATTTAGTAATTTTTGTACTTATAGAAGGCTCTTGTTACGTACAGTGGTCGACTTTTAGCCTAAATGAAACATATTTTATATTAAAATTACATTCATTATAGATTGTTTTATAATTCAGTGTGTCCATGATGAATAATCTCGAAGTTCGTGAACTGTTTTTAGGAACCAATCTATAGGTAAAAGAACTTTGTATTATAATTAATTCTGCAAAATTCGAAAAAAGATCTACTTCTTTACAAATTGTCTATACAATGGGACTTTCGTAAGGAGCATAGTTCGCTTCTGATTCTTGCCTGAAATGAGAAACAGTCGTTAAATTATTGTTCTGTCGGAAGTCGTATAAGTATAGGGTATGGTATTCCATTGCAAGAAATACACAAAAAACTACGTCCAACAATTTAAAAGAAAACTGAAGCAAAAGGAAGAAGATTAAATTTGAAACTTCCTGGCAGATTAAAATTGTGTGCCCTCGAACTTGCGACCTTTGCCTTTCGTGGGCAAGCGCTCTACCGACTGAGCTATCTCGACACGACTCACGATGTCGCCTCACAACTTTAATTCCGCCAGTACCTTGCCTCCTACATTCCAAACTTCACAGAAGCTATCCTGCGAACCTTGCAAGACTAGCACTCCTGGAAGAAAGGATATGGTGGAGACATGGTTTAACCATAGCCTAAGGGATGTTTCCAGAATGAAGTTTCTAATCAGTGCACACTCCGCTGCAGAGTGAAAGTTTCATTCTGTAATATTAAATTTGTTTCCTTTGAGATACCATAATTTTGTTACGGTTTTTGAGGAGGTCGTCAGGATATTTTTTCTTGGAAGGGGATCGCATATTTGAAAATGTTGGAAAAGACTCGACTAGAGTCACTATAACACTGTGTGACTGAATAAATGGTGTCTAGCATGGAAACCCTGCACTTCCCGACATAATGTCATTGCTGCTGTGTAGCAGCCGAGCGGTCTAAAGCGTCTCACTGCGGAGCGCGCTGTTGCTCGCCATGAAGGTCCGAATCCTTCCTAGGGCATGTGTGTGTGTGTTGTCCTTAGGTTATTTTACCTAGGTTTATGTAGTTTGTAGGCTACGGACTGATGGCCACGCAGTTTGGTCGGTTAGATATACAAACATTTGAACATGATGTCATTATTTCATGGATCAATCGTTAGAGTTTTTACACTGTGGAAAAAGTTACCCTGCTGGTGGTGGAGCGTGTTGGTGGTGAGTGCGGCGCTGACCCCTCTGCCGGAGCGGCGGCGGGCGTTCACGGGGTGCGCGTTTCCATTTGGGTGGTGGCGAGGCGGTGGTGGCGAGTTTTCCATTTAGCGGCAGTGGCAGCAGCGGCAGGCGGGCGAGTGTCCGGCGCGATGGGGCCCAATCACAATGGCGGCGGCCGGGCGCGCTGGCGCGTGAAGCGATAGCCGCGCTCCACACCACACCACACCACACAGCACCACACACCAGCACACTGCAGATCACAGCAGCACGCTGCCTTCATTTGTTACCTCCGAGCCCCAGCTGCCTCGCCGCTCTGCCGTGCTGTGCTGAGGCAGCGCGCACTCCCTGCACCGCTCACCGCCCACTTCACGGACAGAGCAGCGTCCTCGCTTGCACCGAACGTCTATACTGCAGAGCTTTCGAAACTGGGTGTAGCAACACCCTGGGGTGTCGCATAGTAGTATCAAGGGTGTCGTATCAAGGGTGTCGCGAGACTAACAAATTTAGACTCTACACAAAAAAAACTTGTCATACAATAACGCAAAATATCCTTCTCTTCATACTACGCTGAAGACTCGCCTGCAGCTAATAATCCTTCTCTTCATTCAGTGCACCACAGATCACGTATTAAAGGTATGATCGGTGCACATTAATTGCGTGCTCTGTCGCTAGGCGGCAGCTCTCATGGTTCGTTCAAGCAGCTGCCAGCTGCCAATTCCAGCAAACAGCATATGCGCAGAGCTGCTGCTGAATTCTCGATAACAGCTCTTCCCATGTGCAGTTTGCTGGAACTGGCAGCTGCTTGAACGAACCTTCACATGTCAATGCGTACGACGATTTCACTTTCGTTTACAAACTACATTTAAGCGATACTTTACTCCCCCCCCCCCCCCTCCCGCCCGCTAGAACCATCTAAATTCTACCATGTGTATTTATATTAGTGAAAGGGTGTCGCGCAAAACTGTAAGCTATAAAAGGGTGTCGCCATGAAAAAAAGTTTGGAAAGCACTGGTCTATAGTGCCAGTTACGCTGCCTACCAGCGCACCCCATTAGTACTGTGCGAGTGTTTTTTGGCTGATTGCTGTGCAGACGGTGCGGTAGTGAAGGGGTAGACGGTAGAGCTGAGTGTTCTCATGCTGACGGGAGAGCTCCGTGAGAGGCAGTGTAGTTTTACAGCGACTGTCCGCCAGATTTGAACATCAACGTTCCGAGAGCTAAATGAGGTATTTGGACAATAACGAAATTAAATGTTCAAATGTTTGTAAACCTATTCGACCAAATTGCTATGCTCATCACTCCCTAGAAGTACGAACTACTTTAACTTACACTAAGGACAACACTCACAACCAGCTGCTGCTGCCCAGTATGTAACATGACGCGTTACACCACGTGGATACTCAAGTGTTCAAATGTTTCTTAAGCTTATGGGACTTAACTGCGGGGTCATCAGTTCCTAAACTTACAAACTACTTATGAACTAACTGATACTAAAGACAACACAAACAGCCATGGCCGTTGGAGGACTCGCACCTCCGACAGGGAACGGCCTCGCGCATCAAAACATAGCGCCTCAATGCGCTCGGCCACTCCGCCGCGGCCGCTCGGCTGTTCCGTGCAGATAACGATATCTGTCTCCCCACTAGGCGAAGACGTCAAACTGTACAGATGCCTTAACTAGATAATTCCTCAATTAAAATAGAATGACGCAGGAACAGCCAAGTGGCCGCGGTGGAGTAACCGAGTGGTCTAAAGCGCCTCGCTGCGGAGCGCGCGGTTGCTCGCCGTGGAGGTTCGAGTCCTCCCTGGGGAATGGGTGTGTGTGTGTGTGTGTGTGTGTGTTGTCCTTAGGTTAGTTTACCTAGGTTTAAGTAGTTTGTAACCTACGGACTGATGACCACGCAGTTTGGTCCGATAGATTTACAAACATTTGTACATTTTTTGAACCGCCAAGTGCGCATGAACAGACCAAGGCACACTATTCGGGTCAGTTCGTCGGATAGAAAACACGACGCGCCGTATCAACAAACAGTCCGTGATCGCCTCTACGCACGTAGGCCTGTGGTGTGCCTCCCATTAAAACCACGACTCCGTTTAGTCCACGGAAACTGGGAGAACATCAGGATTGGAGACGTAACGAATGGCGCTGGGTTCTGTTCATAGGCGAGTCAAGATCTTCAGACGGACAATGGTCGTTCCCTCAACAGGAGAGAACGGGGAATTCTGAACAGTCCTGATTGTGTACAGGAAACATCACCACATCATGTTGTGGGCAGCAGTCAGTATTAGCGGACGTACAGACTTCCGTGTCGTCCAGAGTGGCGCTTCGGCCTCTCAGTGGTATGGAGACGAAGTCCTTCGAGCTTCTTTGTGCCCTACGCTGGTGCCATTGGAGATGGATCCCTTCTGCTAGATGCACCTTCGCACAGAGTATTACTGGTGGATAACTTGCTTGAAGCTAAGGGAAATGAACGGAGTGGGCAGCTCGTTCTCTGGTCTCTAACCCGATTGAGCATGTAAACGAAAGTTACTGCGGCCGTTGTCGTTGTTGATAAAACTCTTCTGAGTATTGGACCGCATCGTCAATATAATTATCAAATGTTTCACCGATGTTTCGGCCACTATTGCAAGCTTCTGGGTGTCACGTTTACTGCTTGTCTTGGATGCACTTGGCATAGCAGCCACAACAGCACCTTCCACAACGGTTGCAGAGCTGGATACTGCAGTCATAGAGGAATGGTCAAATATCCTTCAACAGCTGATTGATAACCTCATACTGCCCATGCCAAGAACATGTGCACCCTTATTGACCGTCAGAGGTGACCACACACTATATTAGAGATCAACGAGAATGGCTTTTTTTGTATTATGGTAGCCCTATGGTGTTTTGCTCGTAGGAAACGTCGTGTAAACATCAAATAAAGAAAAGCAAAATTTCGTACTGTATCAGACACTAATTACAATTGTAACCACTATCTGAATAAAATACCTTACCGTATGTACAATCTTGGAGAGAAATTTTATTGACTCATTGTTGAGGATGAATACAACAGACGATCACGCAAACAGAACCATAGACACGCCAGTACAGTCACCAGAGCGTGCTCAGTGTCGACGCTAGTATCGCGTATACCCTCCTTTTGCAGCAATGCACATGAAAACGATCGTAGAGGTGCCAAATGAAGTTTTACGGAATGGCCTGCAGTTTACATCATGCCTAAGTTGGACCAGATCTCGTGCCAGTCGTGTAGACCTCGCGAAGATGACGTTTCATCTGGCCCCAGAGATGCTCATTGGAGGACAGATGTGGGGATAATGATGGGCACGGTAGTTGACGTACAACTAGAAGAGCACGTTTGGTTGAACGGAATACGTGTGGACGTGCATTGTCCTGTTGATGCATGAACAGTGGCAAGACGGGTTGAACTGTGATTTCAGTGTACCGTACTGTTCAGTTTTCCCAGAGGAGAACGGCCAGTGTAGGATATGGCTCCCCACACCATGATGCCAGATGTCGGTTCCGTTTGCCTCTGTCGCGTACACACCAGATTTTCGCACTTCCCGCACGACACCACACAGGCATACGACCATCATTGGTACCGAGGCAACGACGACTCTCTTCACTGAAGACGACACGTCTCCTCCATTCGTCCCTTCATAAGCGCCTACCACGACACCATTGGAGGCGGGCTGAACGCTGTTGGGGCGTGAGCGGACGACACTTTAATGACACACACGATTGTGCATCACTGTGAGGGGATCGATATTCTACACTCGCACTGTACACTGAAAGCATCATGTAACCCGTCTTGCTACCATTCATGCACCAACAAGGTGATATGTTTTTCAAACAGGACAATTGAGAGCCGTCCGCGGTGGCTGGGGGTACTGAGGCGCTCCAGTCACGGTCTGCACGGCCACTACGGTCGGGGGTTCGAATCCTCCCTCGGGCATGGATATTTGTGCCGTCCTTAGTCTTAGTTAGTTCATAAGTAGTTTGTAAGTTTAGGGACTGATGACCCCGTAGTTAAGACCCATACCCTATACAAACATTTGACAACTGCGATGGACATGTATCCAGTACCACCCAACGTGCTCTTCAAGGTGTACGTCAATTGCCCTGGCTAGCACGATCTCCAGATCTCTCTCCCACTGAACACGTTTGGGACCGCATGAAACGACATGTTGGGCGGTCTGCGTGAGCGGGACGAAATCTGGCCCAACTGAGGCACCAGGCGGAAACTGCATGGCAGGCCATTCCACATAACCACATTCAGAATCTCTACGATCGTTTCTATTAAAAAAAATACAGTTTCATTGCTGCTGTAGTAACGCCAACATTGTGGACGCTATGATGAGTGTACTCATGTGCGTACAGCTCTCCGTGTGTGATCGTGTTGTATATACAACCTTAAGAATGTGTGAATAAAATTTCCCTCTGCTGGGTCGACGAATTCAGGGTGTTCTTTTTTTTTCATTTTCCAGGAGTGTATATTGTGTGTGATGTCTGATTCCATATGTGTTTTGAGCAGTAAACTTTAATTTTAGAAATTTTTGCACAGTAGAACCATTGGTACTCATGGAAGGAAAGACGCATGGAGCTGGCTTGCAGGCAGAGTGTCAGAGCAGATGTTTGACGCGGGTGACTGTTGGCGCCCCCTGGGGCCGCGCCGCTGCCGCTGCCGCCGTCAATTACGCGTGGCGGCGTGAGGCGCCTGGCTCTGGCGAGTGCCGGCTGGCGGCCTTAAGCGCGGGATAATCCGCCGCTAATGGCTGCAAAGTGGAGGCGAGGCACAGCCGCCAGCTGCCGCCGCTGCTGTCGCTGTCGCTGGCAATTTCTTGGCGACCCAGGCTGCGCGCCATCTGCATCCGGAGGGGAGCGCCCGCTCCGTCTCCAGGCGTCCCTGCGTCCCGCCCCACTGTGTCTGCTCGCAGCTCCACCCGACAACTTCCCTCCTGCCAGAGCTCCATGTAACCAAACGTGTCTTCCTCCGCATCGATTGTAAATGTGACGCAACACAAGCACTGCTGGAGATGAAAGTTACTGCTCCCTCTTAGACTTTTCCATTTCATTCAAGAGCTCAAGCGGTACCGAGATACCAGACGTTGAAACCACATTAGGACGTGGTGTAGTCGAACCACCTAGGCAGAAGCCCGTGTTACACTTGTCTGACGACCGCAGAGTAGGCCTCGATCGCGTAGCTTACTGGCTGGCCACTGGGGCAAAGTGGGCCGTGCCCCAGAGGCTAGCCAGTAAGCTACGCGATCGAGGCCTACTCTGCGCTCGCCACACGAGTGCGCCACGGGCTTCTGTCTACGTGGTGCTTTGTAGTCTCCACGGGCGAAACTGCAAGCGCTGATTCTGCCATTCAGTTTCTCATACAGAAAGCGAACACTGTCTTGCGTTACATTATTCAACGCCTGATCGTCCTCTTCACGTAGTTCTGCAGAGGTTGTGGATTGAAGAATCACATATGTTTGTAGTCCTCCCCATCATATTCCACACATGCTCGACTGGAGACCAATTCGGAAATCGTACTGGCTACTGAAGTTGATGGACATCTTGCAGAGCATCCGCACTGTCCATGAGCATCACCCCGTGGGGAAAAAAAGTTACCTTTCTGTTCCCGTATGTAGCAAGCATTCCCTTCACAAATACCAAATATAAACGAGAGGCTCTGTGTCTTGGACGAATGGGTTCTACGAAATATCGCTGCCTAGGCTTATGTCAAACATGCAGACAGAATCGGTTTTCATCACTAATTCATGCTCTACTTCGATCCGTATATGCCGATTCCGGGGAGTGAGTTGAAGATGGTGTAGAGGTGTGCCCCGTTTTAGTCCCACTGCTACTAACCGGTTGGCAGCTGTTCGTGTTGACACTTCTGGCATCACAAACCCTCTTTCCTGTGCTATGGTAACTGCGCGATCTGTCATTGCTGCCCTTACAATACTGCCATCTTAGCGGACGTCGGTGCTGCATCGACGTACAGAACCTCGTCTATGGATATAAGAATGATCACGCGATCATCACAACCAACACTGATAAACAGCTGATGGAGTGCGTCCAACTTGTGTGATAATTATTACAAACGACTCTTTTTCAATCTCGCTCAGTTCGCTGTACGAAACACTTTGACATTGACATTGATATCATCTTGAGCCTATAGCTATAAACGTCCCCTGTAGAAAGATGCCACTTTGGTAGCTAGGTCACTATGCTGTCTGTTGACGAACGATGTTGAAGCCATTATCAGTACATCTACTATCCCCAAGGTGGAATGTATCATCATTGGATCAAAGTCGATGTCCTCTTTCCATGCGTATTAATTTTTTTCCAGCAATATGCAGGCACAGTGTCTACGCATATGCTTACTCAGCAGGAGAATCGCCTTCTGGCAAAAATATTCATTTTTCTCCAAAGTTGTACAATGAATTATCAAATATCACGAGATACGCGAAACGCACCTATTATTGTGTGTGCCTCTTCTGTGCCTGCAGACTGCAGAGTAACGTCATGGAAGTCAATATACAAGTCTTCGACAGTCCACGGGATGCTGCGCAATGGCAGCCACTTCTGCTCCTTGGTGTTCGATCCATATCGCGTAGCCTGCTTTCCATGAAATCCCAGATATGCTCGATGACATTAAAATCTGGGCGTCAAGATGCTTAACTCAGTCATTGCAACTCATCTGCATGTATGTACCTTTAACCACTCCCAATCGGCATGGATAACGCAGCAGATGTGTGGAGATGGTCCCTTTGTAGATCAACGTGTAATGGAGCCCTTTCAAAACGTTCAAACGTTTGTAAATCTTATGGGACTTAACTACGGGGTCATCAGTCCCTAAACTTACAAACTACTAATGAATTACTTACGAACTAGGACGGCACAAATATCCGTGCCCGAGGGGGGATTCGAACCCCCGACCGCAGTGGCCGTGAAGACCGTGACTGAAGCGCCTCAGTCCCCTCGGCCACCGCGGCCGGCTGCAGGAGCCCTTTAGAGGGCTTGCTGGCGACTTGAATTTACCCTCGATATGTTGGCAAAAATACATGTTCATAACTAGAAGCAAGCATAAACATCGTCCGAAATTGTACTGAACGCATTCTCCGAAAATTATCTCGAGCAATTAGTTCACCAACCGACTAGAATAGTAAATGGTTCTGAGAACATACTTGATCTCCTATCAAAAAATACTCTGGAATTAATAAAGAGCATCAATACAAACACAGGGATTAGTGCACATAGAGTTGTCTTAACGAGACTGAATATCGGACTTCCCAAATACACAAAAAAAAAAAAAAAAAAAAAAAAATTAAATTTTTCAAAAAAGCAGGTAAAAAGTTTTTAACACTTTTCTGAGTGAAAATGTTTAGTCTTTTGAAACTAAGAAAGTGAGTGTCGATCAGTTGTGGCTTACATTTACAGAAATAATATCGACAACCATTGACAGATTTATACCAGGTCCGCCATGGTACACAAAACAGGTTAGAGCACTGTTACAAAAGCAAAGAAAAAAATCGCACTGACGTGTTCTACGGCCCACTTTAGATTTCTAGTTTTATAAGTTTTTGCAAACATTTTGACTAAAATAATAATCTAAATAATAAAAAATTAATTAATAAGAATGTCTGAAATCTTTTAGGAAAACCATTTTGGTAGTGGCGGGTTCCGAACCACCGACCTTTAGCGTCATATTACAACGCCTTTAATCTTTTACTATTGATGGCCGTTGTTAACTGATGCTAATATGGTATTTGTAGACACTAGATTATCATTGATCGTACGAAGAACGATGTGTTTTGCTAATTCTTTAGTGCACCATTGCTTTTAAATGACAACGTGTAAGTTACAATAAGAAAATCATCAAATACGCAACGCTAGATGGCGAATGCCACAGAGAGTTTTGGGCGAGGAATGTCACGTGACATTTCCGAACGGCTGGCTTTCGTTAATTCAATGGAGGGTGTCAAATCTGTTATTTTTGCATATATCTCTCAAACGATACGAGATATAAATAAACATAAGGAAGCTAAGTTGTAGAGAATTTTCTCCTCTACCAATTAGGTTAATCAATTTTCGTGTCAGATGAACGGTTCGTTTACAATTACAATTATATTACAAACGGCTTTTTTTGGTATTACTACCGTATTTTTTGCCCCAAAAATTTGAAAAATGGAGGTTCTGGTCTCTGGTGGCCTAAAATCATGTCTGTAAAATTTCGTGCTGGTCGGTTGAACGGTTCGTCTTAAAAACAGGGAACACGTTACGGACAGACAGACGGACAGCCAGACAGACATACATCCCAAAATCGCCGTTATTCTTGCAAATTACTTTGAAACGCTACGAGATATGAAAAAAACATAAGGGAGCAAAGTTGTAGAGAATTTTCTCCTCTACAATTTCGGTTATTCAATTTTCGTGTCATGTGAATAGTTAAGCAGTTATTTTCATTTAAATTTCGAGATGTCAAAAGACGATCGCAAAGGCCCACATTTAGTGTTACTACCGTAACCTAAAGTGGGCCAAAAGCATTCCAAATTTAAACACACACAAAAATCCCCAAGACTCTTTTACTGAAACTAGAAATTTAACTCGAATTTCAGTGAGAGAAGCTTACAATAGTTCCCACAAGGAAACCCTGTCACGTAATTTGGTTGTTAATCCTAAGAGATTGTGGTCGTATGCAAAGTATACTAGCAGCAAAAAACGGCCAATACCTTCATTACACTATAGAAACGGTGGTGCTACTGATGACAGTTCTCTAAATCAGAATTGCTTAACCCATCTTTACGAATTTCCTTCACTAGAGAAGACGAAGCAAACACTCTAGAATTCATATAAAGAACAGCTTCCACCATACGTAATTTAGAAGTAAATATCCCCGGAGTATTAAAACAAACAACTTAATAAAAATAAGTCTCCCGGTCTCGACTGTATACCAATTAGGTTCCTTTCAGAGTATGCTGATCCAATAAACCCATCCCCAACTATCATATACAACCGCTCGCTTAACAAACGTTCCGTACCCAAAGACTGGAAAGTTGAGCAAGTTACTCCAATAGTCAAGAAAGGCAACATGAGTGATCTGCAAAATCACAGGTCCATATCATTGACGTCGGTTTGCAGCAGGATTTTAGAACATATATACTTTTGAACTACCTCGAAGAGAGAGACCTATTATCCCATGGTCATCACGGATTCAGAAAGTATTGTTCCTATGAAACACAGCTAGCTCTTTACTCACATGATATGATGACTGCTATCGACAAGGGATGTCTAATAGATTCCTCATTTCTAGATTTGCGGAAGGCTTTTGTCACTGTACGTCACAAGCGTCTTCTAATCGAATTGCGTGCTTAGAGAATAACGCCACAGTTGTGCGTTTGTATTCGTGATTTCCTATAAGAAAGGACATAGTACGTTGTAACTGACGGAAAATTATCGAGTAGAACAGAAGTGATATCTGGCGCTCTCCAGGGAAGTGTTATAGGGCCCCTACTGTTCCTTATTTTTATAAACGATTTAGGAGACAATCTGAGTAGCTCTCTTAGACTGTTCGCGGATGATATTGTAGTTTATCGGTTAGTAGAGTCAGCAGAAGATCAAAAGCAACTACAAAACGATTTAGATAAGAAATCTGCCTGGTGCAAAAATCGTCAATTGACCCTTAATTATGATAAATGTGAAGACATCCATGTGACCGTTAAAAGAAATCCGTTAAAGTTCAGTTACTAGATACATCAGTCAGACCTACAGACTGTCAATTCTACTAAATACCTAGGAATAACAATTACGAATAACTTAAATTGGAAAGAAAACATAGAAAATATTGTAGGGGAGGCGAACGAAAGACTACGTTTCATTGGCAGAATACTTAGAAGGTGCAACAGTTCTATTAAAGAAACTGCCTACACTTGTGCGTCCTATTTTGGGGTATTGCTGTGCATTGTGGGATCCACACCAGGTGGGACTAACGGACGATTTAGAGAAAATTCAGAGACGGGCAGCTCGTTTTGTATTTGCGCGATATAGGGGACAGAGTGTCACGGAAACGATGCACGAGTCGGGGTGGAAATCATTAACAGAAAGATGTTATTTGTTGTGACGAGATATATTTTCGAAATTTCTTTAATCAAATTTCTCTTCAGACTGTGAACATATATTGTTAGTACCCACTTACATAGAGAGACATGGACATCATAATGAAATAAGAGAAATCATATCGAAAACAGAACGATTTAGGTGTTTCTTTTTCCAGCGAGCTATTAGTGTATGTAACGGCAGAGAAACATTATAGAAGCCGTTGGATGAACCCTCTGCCATGCACTCCATTGCGACTTGCTGAGTATTCATGTAGTAGTTGTAGAACCGTTCAAATACACTCCAGAAACGGACAACACTTTGTAACACTTTCATACGTGCACACCCAAACCACTATTTCATTATGATTCAGCTCCAGGAATCTCTGCCATCAGTACAAAGCATCTGAGAATCAGTAAATACACCGGGTGATCAAAAAGTCAGTATAAATTTGAAAACTTGATAAATCACGGAATAATGTAGATAGGGAGGTAAAAATTGTCACACATGCTTAGAATGACATGAGCTTTTATTAGAAAAAAAAAAGAAAAAAAAAAAACGGTTCAAAAAATGTCCGACAAATGGCGCTTCATCTGATCAGAAAAGCAATAATTAGCATAACAAAATAAGACAAAGCAAAGATGATGTTCTTTACAGGAAATGTTCAATATGTTCATCGTCATTCCTCAACAATAGCTATAGTCGAGGAATAATGTTGTAAACAGCACTGTAAAGCATGTCCGCACTTATGGTGAGGCATTGGCGTCGGATGTTGTCTTTCAGCATCCCTAGAGATGTCCGTCGATCACGATACACTTCTGGTAACCCCAAAGCGAATAATCGCACGGACTAATGTCTGGGGACCTGGTAGGCCAAGCATGACGAAAGTGGCGGCTGAGCACACGATCATCACCAAAACGATGCGCGCAAGAGTTTTTTCACGCGTCTAGCAATACTTTTTTTTCTTGGTTCTAATAAAACGCCACGTCATTTCAAGCATGTGTGTCAATTTTTACCTCTATATCTTCATTATTCCGTGATTTATTAAGTTTTCAAATTTATACTGACTTATTGATCAGCCGGTAGAATCAAACCAAACTGTATTAGTTTAGGTGCTTATACTAAAACTTTCAAGAGGACGGCTTATTTCATACTTTACCTCAACTTAGACTTTTAACAGAAGTATCACAAGAAAATATCGAGACTATAACTTGACATTTGATATACATGCTGCATAAATGAGCCGTCTTGTCTCCCGGTTCTGACCCAGCGCATCCCTGTTGCTAGCGCTGGGTAGTCTGCCTTGGTTGTTTTGTTGATGAAATCTTCGTGTTAAAATATCTCTCCCTC
The DNA here is from genome assembly GCA_026315105.1 of Locusta migratoria. Lineage (NCBI taxonomy): Eukaryota > Metazoa > Arthropoda > Insecta > Orthoptera > Acrididae > Locusta > Locusta migratoria. The sequence continues at coordinate 652,366,916 of CM048744.1, read as the reverse complement.
CTGATTTTTCCTTATCTTGTACTACATCTGCCTCGTGTCGTTGAAATACACCTCGTTAAAATAATATAAGCTTGGGACGCCTACTGTAATGGGAAGAGGAAGCAAGACAATAACATTATGATCCCTGAGTGCGTTACCATACGCCGTGCTGTGTGCGGGCTTTTGCTACGGACGATTCCACACAATGTACAAGTACACGAGAGCGGAATTCAATCACCGTTCAAGTGAACAAAGAAGAAAAGCCTACTACTCTGTCTGAGCACACACTCAGCCCAAACTCTTCTAAAAATTCAACTAGCCACGAAACGGTAAGAAGTATTCAGCTCCGCCTGCACGTGCGCAGATCTTGATATAAATTAAGAGTGAACAGAGAGTTTCTGAACTCTGCCTGAATTTACTACCAGGATCGAAACGCACAGACAAACACGGAACACGTCCCAAGAAGAATCTCCACAATAATGAAATAGCGACTGCTCAAGGAGAAGTTAGTCAAAAGACCGCTGTTGTCAGCAGCTCTCCAGCGCTAGCTAGCTCAAAAGTAACAAAAATTTCCTCCAAAACTACCTGTGCGCCAATCACCGACAGTCATTTAAAAAAGGAGCCTATCGGTGACAGAGGGCGCTCCCTCCACGTCTTACGCGGAGTGGCACAAGAAAGCGGCATTATACGGCCTACCACAGTCCGCAAAAAGATCCCTTCAGTGTGATGCTCTGTCAGGCCGTTCACCTGTTCTGTTAACGGTTAGGCTAGGCTCCTCGCGCCACCGAAGCTACTGTACGAATACCTCCCGCAGGCAGTCTCCGGAAGAACGCCCACAGCTAGAGCAGATTCTCAGAACGCGTGTATCCCATGGTCACCCTCGCTCGACACTCACGGCCAAGCGGGGCGAATATTCCCGTAAATCATATCCCAACGAAACTGCCGTCCAGCAATGACTACAAGAGTTTAATTACTTCGTGTACATGTACGGGAAGCGGTTGGGAATGGGTGTCACATTACTTGATGAGTGCATTGCTATGTTCTTCTTACGACACTCCATGTTGCAGCGCCTTCTATGGCTACCATTTGCGCATGAAAATTTCCATGTCTTGTTAGCATCAATTGTGGTTTCGCCTGCTACCAACGAGGGTCTTTATTGTTACCTATGCTCAGCCGTTCACACGTGTGCTCCGATTCGCTCTGTTATTTTTATTTATTTATTATTTATTTGGTTATTTAACCTGACCAGATTAGGACCATAGGGCCCTCTCTTACATCTGATCAGGAACAACATAAACAAAGGATTTCATTACAAAAAACACTGCATTAATAATATTAAATAATAACAATATATGATAGTACTAATAATAATAATGATAATAATAACACAAAAATGAAAGTAATACTAATAATAACAAGAGATATTCACAATTGAATTAAGTTTAAAATAAACAGAAGAGAGAAAATGGTTAGTGAAAGAGGAGAAGATTGAAAAATGACAGTGCTAATGAATGTGAGGAAGTGGAGACATATATGAATGGAGATCTCTGCTGGCGAAAGAAAGGGAAACATTTATGGGGGGAGGAGGAATTGACAACAGTTGGCTACAGACTGGTAAGTGGAGAAAAAGATGGCTATTGTGACAGAAGGTGAACCCTTAGTTGTCTTTTAAAGTTTTGAATTGATTTTATTTCTCTTAACTTTTGAGGAATATTGTTCCACAGACGTGTTCCCAATACAGAAAATGATTTGGAGAAGATTGCAGTGTTATGTGAAGGTGAGAGAGAGTTTTATTTTGGTAAGAGCGTGTGTTTCTGCTGTGCTGTTCAGATAGTAATATAGTCGTTGAGGATAAGTATGAAGGTTTGCAATGATTTAGAAAGCGATGCAGCAAACATAGTGTACGATAGCTTCGACGCTTATCTGCACGTAGCCAAGATAACTGCTGGTATGCGGGACTGACATGGTCGTAGAAACGTAAGTTGCAAATGTATCGGATACAAGAATTCATCGCCAGCTCCAGCCTACGTGAGTTTTCGTGTGATAGTCCTTGTAGAATAGCATCACCATAATCTAGATTGGGAAGTATTAATGTCTCAACGAGCTTCTTTTTCAGCTGTAAAGGAAATGCTTTTTTATATTTCTGCAGTGAATGAAGTGATGCATATACCTTCTTACAGACTCTCAATGTGTGCTCTGTCCAGTCTAAGTGCTGATCAAATATTACTCCTAAGTTCTTTGCTGAATGAGTGAAGCATATTTGTGTGTCGTTCAGTATTAAAGGTGGAAGAGTTTCTCTGAACTGTGGAGTGATGAGTCTTTTATGGGCCACTAAGATTGCCTGTGTTTTTGACGGATTCAGTATCAATCCCATGCTATGTGCCCATCTTGATAGTGAAAGTAAGTCTGCGTTTACTTGATGGATGGCTGTGCTTAGGTTTTTAGGACTTTCACTGAGATATAATTGTAAGTCATCAGCGTATAGATGGTATTTACAGTGGGACAGAACAGTGCACACATCATTAACATATAGTGAGAAGAGTAACGGCCCCAGTACAGATCCTTGTGGAACCCCTGATACAACATCCCTCCATTTTGACCTATTTTTTGCTGTTATCACACACTGTTTACGGGTGGTGAGGTATGAGTGGAACCACTCAATAGCACTTGTAGAGAAATTTAGATTAGATAGTTTAGCGAGTAAAATGTCAAAATCGACATTGTCGAAAGCTTTGCTAAAATCTAAAAAACACATAATTGTCGCCTGTTGGTTATCCATAGCATGCTTGAGATCGTCTGTAACTTTTATAAGAGCAGTCGTCGTGCTGCGATTTTGGCGGAAACCCGATTGATATTCGTCTAGTAGGTCGTGTGATGTTAAATAGCTAGTTATCTGCTCTTGTTATGGAGGCAGTCGCCGCCAGTGGAGCAGAGTGTCACCAAGTATGTGCGGGCCACCCCACACTGCGGGTCCTGTGAGCCGACGCTGTCGATGGCAGGGTCGGACGCCCGCCGCCGGTAGCAGTTTGATAGATGCCGTGTCCCGGATTGCACCCATGGCCGTGGCTGGTGATCCCATTCTGGACGTGGGGAGAGGAGAGTGACAGGGCGACTCTTCGCAGCACCACACTGGCACACTGCGGCCTCAATCGCTGTCACGTCAACCGTCTAACATGTCCAGCAGCGTCTTCATCGTGGCGCAACCTTTTATAAGTTGCTTGGTTTTCATATCTTTTGAGGCACGTTCATCTCCAGATTTTCATCTGGCAATAGCAGGTATTGTGTCAACATTGTTCTGGGTGTTGTGGAATGTGTAGTGGTATATGTATTGAACCGTCCACTATTTTCCTCATAAAGCTCTATCTTGCAGTTATTCTGTGATTAATTAAAGAATGAATTGTTTTGAATGTTATTAATGTTTGAGAACATATGCTTGTGTGCATTTTATTCGCCTTTGTTTGTTTCATGTATAACGACAGTGCTGCAGCAGTACGCAATGACGGGTTCTCCGCCGCCGTCAGCGAAAAAAAAAGCCGCTCCCTATCGTTGATTATCCTTAGGTCGACGCGCTGAACTGGAAGACATTGCTTGCTGTTGCGGACCGCACTTACATTTTTTTAAAGTATTGACAATGCATATAAAAATGTAAATGTAAAATGTGATATGAAGTCTTGTTGCAAATTTCATTTATAATACTGAATTATGTAATATTACTTACGTCCCATATAATTAAAATAAAAACGTTTAAAAATGAAGTTACTAAGGAATTTCCACGATTTTTAAATATTGAATCAAGATCTGTAAAATGATTTTTCTCAAGTGATGGTAATTCTGAAGTGAACTTCGAATGTGGTCTGAACGACTTAACAAGAAATTCGTGTGTCACTAAAGTTGCACGATTATTGATATTGCGATATCGATAGCAGTTATAGACGAGTTGTGGAATAAACAGAGGCTATCATAGAAACTGAAATTAAAATTTTACTCAGGCTTTGCCATCCTATTGGATCTGACTCTGAAATTTAATTTTGAATTAATTCATTTATCAGTTTACAATTAAAAGCTAGTACCAGCACAATGTGGATATAACGCGACGGAACACAACTGCAACGATAAATTCTGCAGTTACCGACGGACTTGCATAAAAATAGTCGACGAAACATGAAGATTGTTGTTTGAGGCTACGAGATCTATCGACGTTCTAAAATTCTGTCAACGACGCGGGTATCTGGGGGAGTGCAGCCAAGTCGGACGTACTCGCAGTTTTCAACGAGACTGCATCCTGTCGAGCGGAGCGGCAGATTGCTGTTCCCGAGAGATTTCTTTCCTTTTTAAAAACAGGCCCTGTACGTCCGCGGCTCAACTACCGGACGTATGAAATGTCAACGTTGCAGCCGGGCGTACGAGCTTCTGCAGTGGCATCGACCAACGAGCTGCTCGAGCCGTCTGCGCAGTACCACCACAGCGCCGCCTTGCAGTCAACCTCAAATTTGCCACCACCACCAGCAGCAAGAACAGCAAATAGTTGATGTTGAACGATGGACAACGAGTCTACTAATTAAATAAATTTATAAATCCGGTGAGTTATTGTCAAAAAGGTGAGAAGTGACAATTGTGTGAACTCAACAAGTGACTATTGTTAAGTGGTTAATTTGGGTGTCAATTATTATTATCTGATCATGTCTAATGACGAAGTATCAGAAGAGGATATACCTGTACATACTAGATTATTACGGGATCTATTACTGCAACTTAAAGAAATGAAAGAATCTCACAGTTCTGATATGTCTGCATTAAAAGCTGAATTAATAGGACAGATAGCTGATGCTGAGGATAAAATGGGTTCTGATATGTCTGAATTAAAAGCTGAATTAGAAGCTAGCATAACAGAGCTGATTAGTAAAACTATGTACCTAATGATAACACAGAGACTTTTCCAAGAGAAACTCGTAATGAATTAATAGGCCTCAATGCTAGACTAGAAGAGCAGATACAAAATTCTAGAGGAGAAACAGCTAATAAAACAGGACAATGCTGAAATTACTAAAAGGGTCGGCAATATTAATGTCTTTGTTAATGAAGAGATACATAAAAATAACGAAAAAATACAAGAGGAAATTGTTACACGGGTAGAGATAGTTTGCAACCAAATGCTAGAACACCTCCAAGAAACGTCTGTTAATTTAGTCAGTTCTCCTCACATTAATAAAGACGACTTAGAAAATATTACGTAGGTCAAGTAGAAAGAGAAACATTAAAATATGCTATGAATGACATGTATACTGTGTTAGGAAATATAAAACATGAATCCGCTGATCGTGCAGAGGAATTACATTGTGACACCGATAAAGAAATTCTGTGACGGATATCAAACACGGAACAAAACTAATAACAATGCAAGTCGAACAGTTTTTGTTTGTGTAACTAATAACAACAATGAAATAAATACTGCAACAAACCTAGGTGATTCGACTTCATCTGTGCAAGAGTCGATAATACGTAAACCCTCATCAGCCGATGGCTGGGAAGAATGTAATGTGATGACTAATTCTAATATGGCAAATAAATTTCCGGTATTCAGTTCGAATGGGGAACTTAACCAGATAATTTTCACAAAATTATTTATTAATGCACTTCCTCCCAATTGGAATAGCAATGAACGAATACAATTTGTAATAGGGCAACTCGAAGGTGTTGCTTCCGATCGGGCTATTTTAAATAGGAGTGAGTTTAAAGATTGGGAAGACTTCATACAGCAGTTTAAAGATAAATATTGGTCGAAAAGAGAACAACAACGAATGTCTTTCGAATTATTGGATCCTCGTCCATACTCTAAGTGTTGGGGAGGTTATCGCAAATACTTCGAGTGGTACTTAAACAGGGTAAATCTTATAGATGAACCTTGAGACGTTACTGTCATACCGCCTCATTGCTCCACCTAATCGATTTTGCCAATTTCTCTTACATTGCTCATGTTTTTCTCGCTTGTATTAGTAATGTTTGCTAGCTTCAATATAAATTGATTTAACTTGAGCATTATCATGTGGCTTCATGGGCGACTGGCAAGGGCAAAGAAGCAGAAGCAGAGATGGCGAGTTTGTGTTTTCTTATATTTTATTCCCTTTTCTTTTTATTCATGTCACACTCCCATGTTTCCCATCACAGCGTGAGCGAAGGAGTGGTTGAGCATACTTGAACCAGTAGGGGTATTTTAGCATGATGGTGGCGGTAGTTTGCGAGTTTTTCTCTTTTTGTGTAGGCAGCTAGTGGTGCAAAGAGGTTAGCAAGCTTTGCTGCTGGTCGATGGTAGGGAGGTGGATTCGCGGACGAGTAAAAGGAAGGTGCCCAGCTGGTTGCACCTGCCTCCGCCAATCAGGGCGCGTCTTCTTGGCGTGGTTCGAATTGGCGGACGGTTGAGGTAGAGGGGAGCCATCTTTAGAGGAGTTGGAAGGAGACCATCGAGATGCACGGACGCTGGTGCCGCTTGCTGCGCAAAATTCTCCAGAATGTGGTAAGAAACGCGGCAGAAGAGATAATTCCATAAGTGGGGAAGTGGAATTTGATTTATTAAAATGTCTTTAGGCAAATTTAGGCCTGAGTTTTCATATTTCTGAGTAAATTGTATTTGTATTTCATTGTGTTGAGCTGGTGGCCCCATTTTCTTCATACTTGTTTGGAGGTTATGCACCAACAAGTACTTCCGATTGTTCTTTACAAGTGTGCGACAATTACAAGTAACTATTCAGATGTTAAAGGTGAGAATATCGGGCCATTCCTTTTTAAAGTAATCGTAAATTTTGTTCTGTATATTGCGTCCACAAGCCCACTTACTGTTCGACCAGCAGTATTAGTTTGAGTAGTGTATGTATAGAGCTTTGCGCTAATCATGCAGTGAGTGATTCGTCCGTTTGTGTGCACATTTCCTACCCCCCTCCTCACCCACCATGTGTGACATTGAATACTGTACAGAGTAGTTAAAAGCAGTAGGAGGCCAGGTGAGCAATTTATAGTAATTGTCTCAAAAGAAAAATGTCAAATTGTTTTTTTAAGTAATATTTGGGTCACAATGTTTTATTATAAGGGAATTAAACTGTTTCTTTACCATTCAAAATCAACTAATTTCAATACTTACTAGTTCCTGTAATGATTAGGTAAAATAAACCTAGTATGATTAAATTGTGTGTCAGAATAACTGATTTACCCCTCAGCTTCTCCTTCAATGCTCCCTATTTTGGACGGGAAGCAAAGGGATCTCACAATCTTTATGAGTATTGAAATTGGTATTTGTACGAACATACCCTGGGGGTTTAAAACTGGACGTATCCTTTCTTGAGGTGGATGTGTACTGGTTCCGTTAATTCTAAACAAAAAAATGCGTTATCCGTTGCGCGCCATTTTCATTCGTCAAGTTTAATCAAGCCGGTATGTTCATGTGAACATAGACCGAAATAAGTGTGAACCAGTATAGATCCATGCTCAGGATAAAGCCTACGCGAAATTACCAAGCCCATTTCATACTGTGTATCGAAGCCCTTGCTGTCAGTTGAATAGCGCTTGGGTAGGCCCACGCAGTGGTAAGAGAAAAAAAAGGTTAAACTGTAAAGAACAAACAAGAACGAAAGAAATAAGATAAGAGGGTACGTGACAATCTATTAATGAAAATCATTTAATTAGAGTTCATATTACTAGACTACCATATTTATTTATTTATTTACACGAATTGGCCCACCAAGGACCGAGTTACAAATTTTATTTCATATTCAGTTTCTTCTTTCTCTTTTCTAGGGCTGCTCTTCTGCCTGCTCCATTTTTGCCAGATGTTCAGCTGTGAGTTTCCTGTTGGTCTTCTTTCTTGGGGCCTCCTGAAAAACTTCGAATTCAGTCATTGCCTTTCTGTACTTGTCCCTATTCATCGCGTTCATTTCTGTGAGTCCAATTTCGACGAGGTCTTTCTTTATTCCTTGCAACCAACAGTAGGATGTTTTCCTCTGAATTAAATTGAAGATTTTCTTCTCACCAGATGACCGAAGAACATATGACTACCATATTATATCAGGGGAAAATGATAGAAAGGGAATGGTTGCGGGCGCGTGATTTGTTGAATTATTTAGAAAAAATTGATGCTCTTAATGAAGAGAGAGCGGAAAGAGAAATTAAGATTACAAAAAGGGAATAATCGGAAAGGTAATGCGTCCAATCAGAATGGTACTGATAACAATAATAATAGCAATTTTTGTCAGATAACGAAGCAAAACAAAGACATAGGTTTAAGTGACAGGTACGAACGTAACAATGATTCAAAAGTGCGTGAGGTTGGTAATAAGGAAAGGCGTGTTAATTACGCTACTGTAACGAATTCAGGACAGCTAGTTGGAGACATTGTTATACAAAATTCGGGTGAGGGTCAACTTAAGGGAAGTTTAGATTCAAAAATAATAAGACCCACTTCCAACACGTGCCAATTTTGGTATCATAATAACAGTAGTTGGAAAAAGGATTTGCCTAAGGAAGATAACGCTATAGTAAAACCTAGACCAGTAATAAGAGACTATATTAAAAATACATCAGTAGATATTATCTTAGATTCAGGTAGCGAAGTAAGTTCCGTATGTAAGGAATTATTTATTTTAAAGAGGAAGTACTGGAACTGTCCGACGTTAGCTGTAACCGGCGTAAGAATAGTGGGCGTCACTGGGAAAAAGAGCCGAAACATTAACGAAGAGGTGTTTATTATCTTTTCAGTAAATCAAATACAATTTACGCATTCGTTTCTAGTTGTACCAAACGTAAGTAAATGTATCTTTAATTTTAAGAACTGATTGGCTATATAAATATAATGTGATACTCCATTTTTCGGATTCTCTAGTAAGGATTAGTTTGCATCTCAGACTTTAGAAGTAAGATTTGTGGAAAATCAGGACAAAGAAATCGTGAAAATTAGTGATTTATTAGATATTTTAAATGAACAAGAGGATTTTAAGTACTTCGTTTACGATTGTGAATATTATGATAAATTTCATTCAGAAATAGGTGATAAATGCTTCAACAATAATTCGTTATCAGTACAGGAGCGCAATTAATTAAAATTATTATTAATATAGTTAAATCAGTATTCTGATAAAAAGGGATTTATTAAGGATGATGTATGTAAGCTTAAGATAAAAGAGCATAAGCTATTCTTTAAGAATCCTTACCCTATACCTTTTTAGTTAAAGGAACAAGCCTCTAAGAACATTAATAGGATGATTGAATAACATATTATTGAAAGATCATTTAGTGCATATAATAATATACTTTTGGTAATTAAAAAAGTAACAGGTGAGGTTCATTTAGTTGTTGATGCAAGGGAAGTCAATAAAATCATAGAGATGGAAAGAGATAGACCTATTCCTATGGAAGAGATTTTTGTAAAATTATCTGGAGATAGATATATGAGCATGATGGACCTTAGTTGTGGGTATTGACAAATTAAGCTCGACCCTGAATCTAGAAATATACAGCTTTTCTTTTTGAGGGAAGGTCATACCAGTTTCAGGTCCTTCCTTTTGGTTTGAATATTTCCGTCGCTACTTTTATTCGAGCTTTGGATATGGCTTTAGGACAATACCTTCTTCAAAAACTAATTCTGTACATAGATGTAGTTTCTACCAAGACATGGAAAGAAAATATTCAATTACTGAGAGATTTATTTACTAAATGATAAAGGTATAACTTTGAAATTATCCAAGTCCTATTTTGGTAAAGAGGAAGTAAAATTCTTAGGTCATATAGTTAATAAAGATGGAATTAAACCAGATACGGTTCATATAGAGGCTGTTGCACGATGCCCTAGTCCTAGAAATAGGAAGCAGCTTAAATCTTTTCTAGGAATGGTAGGACTTCTGCGACGCTTTATTCCAGGAACAGGTATTACAAACCCAAAATTCCCAAACATGAGGGAATGAATAAGAAGAGTTTTTTTAACTTTATTGAGAGAGCTTTAGTTAATGCTAAGATATTACACCACCCAGATTTTAGTCAGGAGTTTTTTATGTATACTGATGCTTCTGATTACGGAAAATCTAGTGTTATTCTTCAAGGGGACTTGAAGCGTGATAAGCGACAGCATCGTCCCATTACTTTTGCCAGTCGAATACTTAACAAACATGAGAGAAATTATTACGTAACGGAAAAGGAAGCTTTGGATGTCGTGTGGGGGTTTCAACGATTTAGAGGACTACTTGCTGGAAGAAAAACTGTTGCATTTACCGATCATCAGGCTCTGGTTTATGTGCCCAATTGTAGGCTGCTGCACCGAAGATTATTAAGATGGGTAATGTGTTTACAAGAGTTTCATTATGAAGGCCGCTATATTAAGGGATCGCAGAACATAGTTTCAGACGCGTTATTCTGACTCTCTTTAGGTACGGAGAAAATTACGATAACTAACGAACCACGTTCCTTTTTCGATGTCTATTTTCTCTCGAGTAAGAAAAATGATACATAGGTTAAGCACATAGTGAGAGCTATAAAAACTAACCAACAGAATGACCCTATGTTTAATGATATTATACCAAATCTTAAGGGTAATAATAATGTAAATTTAGCATACAGGGTGAATCACCTAACACTTGCACCGCAAATATTGTGAAAACGGAAAGTGCGATTGATGTGCGGTTTTCACAGAATGGATTGGTAGTCAAGGAATCGTATTGTTAGCCAATAAATACATTGTAAAAATTCCTAGAAATTGTACTTTTTATGCAGACATACAATTTTTCAATTGGAACAATGGTTGTTTCTATCATGCACTGGAATTTTTGACACCATATGTGTACATAGAATCTTGAATAACATTTTTATCACGTTTAGTTTAGCAGCTACAACCATTCAAAGTTCTGGCGATAGAGGCTACAACAGCGTAGCTGACCGGCTAGTGGTCATGAGACAGTGGGCCGTGCCCCAGGGGATAGCCACTCGGTCAGCTTCGCTATCGCAGTCTCCGCCCCCGGAACTTCGAACGGTTGTAGCTGCCAAAGTAAACGTAATAAAAATGTCATTCAAAAGTCTTTGTACAAAGCTGGTGTCAAACATTCCAGTGCATGAGGGAAACAACCATTGTTCCATTTAAGAAACTGTATGTTTGTATAAGTAATAGACTTTCTTAGTAATATTACAATCTGTTTGTTGGCTAAAAATACGACCCCCTGACTACCAATCCATTCTGTGAAAACTGCACTTCAATCGCATTTTCCGTTTCCGCAATATTTGCGGTACAAGTGTTAGGCGATTCACCCTGTATAATGGTAACTGGAAAGTAGCATCACATCACACTAGTTGGAAAATATGTATAGCTGAAACAATCGTCCATGATTTAGTCATTTATATTCATAAAGGGTACGGTCATTTTGGAGTTAATAAGTGTATTAAACATCTCATGAAGTTTTATTATTTTAAGAATATGATGCGTATTGTACGAAGTATAATTAGAACTTATGAATTGTGTCAGAAATTAAAGTTAGGTAATAATATGCCTCACTATAGCCTATATTCCATAATTCTTCAAGGTTTATGGGACATTCTATCAATCGATTATTTTAGACCTTTACCACGAAGTTATAGTGCATTTGATTATGTGTTCGTTGTGTTAGAGTGTTGGTCAAAATACGTAATACTTTACATCTTAAAAAGAGCCAATACACAAAATGTGATTCGATGTTTGACCAAAGATTATTTTGTAAATTGGGGAATACCAAAGCGTGTGATATCAGGTAATGGCAGCGTTTTTATAAGCAATAAGTTTAAAGATATGTTAGGGATTTATAACGTGAAGCATGTACTAATCTCCAAATACCATCCTCAAGGAGATCCTGCAGAAAGAGTCATGAAAGAGTTAGGTAGATTGTGTAGAACTTATTGAGCTCTACACATACGCGTTGGGCACGATTGACTCCTGAATTTGAAAAGGTGTTAACTGATCTTCCTCAAACGAGTACTGATTTAGATCCTAAGAAATTTTGGGAAAACGCATAATATTAACTGCTTTACCTTGGCCTCCTTTTAAATAAATCTGGACCTACTATACAAAGTTATGTTAAACAACAGTTGGTTAAGAGTGCTGAACTTCGAAACAAGAGGTTCAAAAAACAAGTGGTGGATCCTTGTTTCCGAGTGGGAGACTTGGTTTTAGCATTATCTCATCGAAAGAGTTCTAAAGAAGACAGAGAATGTAAAAAGTTTTCTTATTATTTGAAAATTCTTATGTGGTCCACAAGATTCCGCATCCAAAGGCTTTAATACATCAAGAACCGTCTTCAGGAATCATTAAAGGGTTGTACAATGTTGATCAAGTTAAGCCCTTTATACCTCTGATCATATAAGTACGTTTATTGTACCAACGTATTAGGGAAATTGACAGACAATAGAAAGAATTTGACGAATGACGGATAACGAATGACCTAGAGTTTTATTCTTAGGGCTTCCATATTGGTTTGTTGAGGTCACTTTTCGGGGGTCATGGAGATAATGCTACACCGTCCGTTCTGTAGTGGGTCCACGACCATCTAGTGTGACATTATGTGCCCTCCGGTGGTGTACTTCGTTTATCAAGGGGGCATGGGTGTCCTGGGGTGGGGAGAGGGAAGGGTTTCTGTCTTTGGGGATCGATCTTCTACCCTTCTTCGACCTCAAAAAAATCCATCTTCTTTCATTACCTTTCTTACTTCTTCTTTTAGGAGTACCATATTATCTGTCCCTCTTTCCACATTCAATAGTGCTATCGCAGAACTCTACCAAGTTTTATTACATTATTACAAAGTCTGTTCTTACAGGTTAGCCGGGAGTAACAACTCAGGACGTGAGTTACGACGATGACTTAGTACTGATAATATTTATTTAATGGAGGATAGGCGAATGTAAAATTACTTTTATTTAATCAAAGGTAAAAGTAAATTGTACTTTAAATCTTTAGAAAAAAACAGAAATAAATAATTAATTTTTAATATTTGTTAGGTGCATTTAAGGTACAAAGAAGACTTGTGTTTGCTATGACAGAGAGTCGGATTGTAGGCGTATAGGAATAAATGGTAGCTTTTATTATTGAAAGAAATCGGGACTACAAAGTGTTCCGTTGCTTTAGCTCGCGTGAAAGTGTTATACACACCAAACTCGACATTCTAACATGCTTCTCATAGGTAAGGTGGGCTGGCTACCTCTATATGCAAAGAAACGTACGAAGGCAAAAGAGTGCCATGCCGATGTTTCTGAAGTTTTTATAAATTGGTCTCCTTATCACCTTTAATAAAAGCGCTGATGTATGAAGGCATATATTAATCAAATAATAATAGTTAAATAATTTTAAAATAGGGAGATCCTGAGAAATAAATTATGGGATTATGAGTGAAGTTCTGTCGTCGAGAATTATATTAAAGTACTTATTTTATTTCGGTAATGTAAGGTACCTTAACAATTGTGAATGAATTTTACTTGAGGAGTAGCAATGAAATTGCTCTGTATCGAACTATTAGAGTACAAAATTTACCTTTGACGCAGATGGGTAATAAATAAGTGTTGGTATATATCAAAAGAAAATGAAAACCTTTCTCTCACGATAAGATTATATTTATGATGTTTTTTTTAATGATATTACTTATGGCCAGAATTTACCAATATTTTAAAGAAGTATATGTTTATGTTTAGTCATTGCTAAATTGAGCTTGTGGGTGGGGGAGGTAGTGGGACATGTATTTAACCGTCCACTATTTTCCTCTTAAAGCTCAATTTTGCAGTTATTCAGAGATTCTACATCTACATCTACATGGGATACTCTGCAAATCACATTTAAGTGCCTGGCAGAGGGTTCATCGAACCACAATTATACTATTTATCTCCCATTCCATTCTCGAATAGCGCGCGGGAAGAAAGAACACCTGAATCTCTCTGTTCGAGCTCTGAATTCTCTTATTTTATTCTGATGATCATTTCTACCTATGTAAGTGGGAGTCAACAATATATTTTCGCATTCGGAGGAGAATGTTGGCGATTGGAGTTTCGCAAGTAACCCACGCCTCAGCGATAAGCGCCGTTGTTGTAATGATTCCCATCCCAGATCCTGTATCATTTCCGTAACGCTGTCTCCCCTGTATCGTGACAATACGAAACGAGCTGCCCTTCTTTGGACTCTTTCGATGTCCTCCGTCAAACCCACCTGATAAGGATCCCACACTGGGCTGCAATACTCCAAAAATGGACGGACAAGCGCAGTGTATGCAGTTTCTTTAGTAGTTCTGTTGCATCTTTTAAGGATTCTGCCAATAAAACGCAGTCTCTGGTTCGCCTTTCCCACGATATTATCTACGTGTTCTTTCCAGTTTAAGTCTGAAGTAATAGTGATTCCTAGGTATTTTGTGGAGTTTACGTCGTTCACATTTGATTGATTTATGTTGTAAACAAAGTTTAACGGATTTCTTTTCGTACTCATGTGGACGACTTCACACTTCTCATTATTTAGAGTCAATTGCCAATTTTTACACCATACTGATATCTTATTCAGATCGTTCTGCAGTTGGTTTTGATCTTCAGATGATTTTACTAGACGGTAAATGACGGCGTCATCTGCAAACAACCTAAGAGAGCTACTTAGATTTTCCCCTAAATCGTTTATGTAAATAAGGAATAGCAGAGGACCAATAACACTACCTTGTGGAACGCCCGATATCACCTCTGTTTTAGTCGATGCCTTACCATCGATTACTACGAACTGTGTCCTATTAAATTAATTAAAGAATGAATTGTTTTGAATGTTATTAATGTTTGAGAACATATACTTGTGTTAATTTTATTCGCCTTTGTTTGTTTCATGTGTGACGACGGTGCTGCAGCAGTACGCAGTGACGGGTTCTCCGCCGCCGTCAGCGAAAAAGTGCCGCTCGCTGTCGTTGATTAGCCTTAGGTCGACGCGCTGAACTGGAAGACATTGCGTGCTGTTGCCGACCGCGTGCGACTGATTTTTTAAAATATTGATAATGCATATAAAAATATACATATAAAATGTTTAGTCTATTTTTGGAATCGGTATTGAGATGAAGTCTCGTTGCAATTTTCATTTGTAATACTGAATTACGTGATATTATTTACGTCACACATAATAAAAATAAAAACGTTTAAAAATGAAGTTATTGACGAGTGTCAACGATTTCTAAATATTGAATCAAGATATGAAAAATGATTCTC
This sequence comes from Locusta migratoria, assembly GCA_026315105.1. Classification (NCBI taxonomy): domain Eukaryota; kingdom Metazoa; phylum Arthropoda; class Insecta; order Orthoptera; family Acrididae; genus Locusta; species Locusta migratoria. The sequence continues at coordinate 652,351,727 of CM048744.1, read as the reverse complement.
CTCAAGTGATGGTAATTCTGAAGTAAATTGTTTATTGTATCTGAAAGTCACTTAAAAGCTAATACCCGCAAAAGTGTCGTAATATTTGAGTCTCTACCTGTTTCGTGCCTATTGTTTATTTTCGTATTGTTTTGCTTTAAGTGCAGCCAGTGTATTTCGTGACTTGTAGCCGCTCGCAGGCCAGTCACCTGCCCTGTCGCTGGCGTATATTCTGGCAGTGTAATTTTCCTTTCCTTGTCTGAAACTGCTCTGCTTATTTTGACGTACTTCTACCATACCCAGGCTGGCGTCAATTTTATAAGGGGCGTGTTATCATTTCTCTTGACTGGTCCGTGTCTAGGCTTAGCTGACTGCATTTGAACTTCCATCTCACGACGTGGTATTCTAATATCTGCCTACCATCCCTTATATGTTTGGTCCTAAAAGGCCTGTTACCTGTTCGTGTTTAATGGTTGTCGCTGCCTGTCACCAGTAGCGCTTTACAACCTTTCTTGTTGTAAATATTGTACCCTTGATGGCAGGTGTGCTCAGGACATCATCGTGCTTGGTACTTAACCGTTGTGTCATGATGCAAGTTAAAAGAGATTAATGTTATTACCTGTCATTAATGTGTCCATATAGGTATCACCAACATGAGAATGTGAGATCTCACGCCGTGGAGTTGACTAAAACTTAGAAAGGCATTGTATTGGTTATTCTGTATTAATTTCTTGTAAAATTTGAAATTTTGTCCGTGCTAGTACTGCAACGTAACGGTTGCTGATTTCCAAGGGCATTTAAGTGTTCATTTTTGGGTGCTTTAAGATAATCAGTAGTGCCTTACCGCTTTAAGACATTGCAATATGGGTGATTCTTATAAAATTAAGACGGTAATATGTGCGAGTCCTTTAAACTGTTTTTAAAATTTTCAATTTCTGGCCCTTTAAGAAAATTTGCTCGTTTATCTGGTTATGTGAAAGTTAATCAATTCTTTAGAATTGGTTATGTGAAAGTTAATCAAGAAAATTAGAAGTGTTTTGCTGGTTGAAACTGTGATTAACTTATCACGACATTGTCAGTTTAAGATAGTGGAATGTGTTTCTTTCTTTCTTATTTTAACTACTTTGAGTACTCTATAGCGCTTTCCTGTTGTTTAAAAAAAGAATCGGGTCTTTTAGGAGTCTATTCATTATCTGTATTTTGAAACTGTATTAAGTCATAAACTTAAAATATTAATTTTTGTGTACCTGGCTAGTTTGACATTGGAATTCTAAAAGCTATTCATTTTAATAAATTATTTGAAATTGGAATTCTAAAAGCTATTCATTTTAATAAATTGTTGCTTAAGTCACAATTTTATTGTCCACCCCTCCCCCCGGATTCTTCTTCTTTTCTCCTCCTTTTCTCTAATTGTTAAATTAGAGATGCCAATAAACACGGTACATATCTAATTTGATTAAAATCTCAGTTTCATTGCACAGTATTTATGATGCCAAATTACGAACATCACACTTAAAAATACGCAAGTCAAACCTAATACTTCGCTAAGAACGTTAGGAAGCACTGACAACAAATCAATTACTAACACACACAAGTAATACAGAATACACGGTAAAACACCTAAATAGATATACATAAATATGTGCCTCACTTGAATCCAGTCACAAACAGAGAAACCAATTACACCTTAATCCATCATCTGGAATACTACATCTGACAATTCACAGGAATTTTACTTTTCTATCAGATATATTAGTAAAATAACATTCTCAACAGGTGTAAACTAGAAGCTAGCAGTGATCCAAGTCAAAATAAAAGTCGCTACTACAGAACATGTTAAAATTCATATAGAAGCACATAACACAACACACACAACATAAAATAAGATACTGAAATATTTAATTTAGCAATACAATTCGTTAAGTTCATTTAATGTTTAGGCGGTAAAAAAAATATTTTTTAATGTCGAAATTTAATTGATTTAAGACGTTGGTACAGATGGGCAGAAACTCCAAGCCATGTTTTGCACTTGGTGACATGATGCTGTCGGAGTGGTTGACTTGGAGATATACAGTGGAAGATGTTTTGTTGGAATTTTAGAAGTAAAAGATTCAAGGAATAAATACATTTAGAAAGCATTCAAAAAGTTGATTATGATTGAAGACTAGAACTGGGGAAGAGGGACAGAGGGGTCAGGAACTGTTGTGGACAATAGGTTATTATGGATGAGGTCAGGATTATTACATAACCAGAGAACGTGTTGTAAGGCTCACTGACATCTTCACAGCTTAGAAAAGTTGGAGGTGAGGCCCAGATGACCTGGGTTGTGAAGAATCTGCACAACGAAATCAAGTGCGTTGGGTTAAGCTGCAGTTTGTACCACAGAGAGGTCCACGTTGATTTTGCTCAGTTTTACAGTGCGCATTTATTCTGTCAGAGGCAGTGAGGACCACAGCACAAACAGTTTGCTTCTCAGCAAGCGAATATGCGAGCAGCGTCTGGTACAATGGGACCCATGGTAAACAGCTTGACGTTGCTCTGAACGAGGCCTGCCGGCTCGTCACTGGATGTCTGAAACCTACACCAACCAGAATAATTTACCACCTTGCTGGTATTTCACCTCCTGCTGTGCGCAGGGAAGCTGCAGCCTACAGTAAAAGGGTGAGTGCGGAGTTGCTTGTCAGGCACCGTCAGTGACGTCTGAAAGGTTGCAGCTACATTCTGGACACTTCCCAATATTCAACCCGTCCAATATCGCACAGAGCGCGGCACTGCGATCCGACTCGCTAATGTGAGTTCCAGGGGGGAGCAGTTGTCGGCGTTAAAAGCTCGTGGCTGGTGCGTTCCTCTGTGACGCGATGGCGGTGGAACAGGCAGAGGGGCACCCCACCCCTCGCGCAAGGGGCTGCAGAGGGTGTCCGCTCTCCCCGCCGCAGATTGCTCTGGGGACTTGTCGCCTAATTGAGCGCACATATTATTCTCTTTGACGCTGTATATCGCGCGCCTTAAGCCTGTACGCGTATCTTCTTCATTATGACCGAGCATTAGCTTCATCCCTAATTTACAAAAAGATATATCTCAGCTATGAATTTTTATTCTTGGTTTCGGTTTTATAGCTCTTTCTACTTTGAGTATTAACGGTTCTCTTCAACTGTTTAACAAATTCACTCGGAGTCACTGAAGAAGCACACAGCACTGTCTCACTCTGTAACACTCAAAAAAGATTTTTGTTATTTTTTATTTATTTATTTATTTATTTTAAAAAGAAGAGCTGACCGCCATTTGACTGACAGTTTTGTTTATTGTCACTACCTGGTTTCGGCCTTAGGGCATTTTCAAGTGTAATAAAATATTCGTAGTTGAGTCCATGTCGGAATTATAAAATGGGTGACACATTTGTTCTCGCATCTTAATTTAAAATAATAAAATAGGTATGTGTTCGTCATAAGATCACGAAGGCAGATCTTTATGATATTATGGTGAACACATAACTATTTTATTATTTTAAATTAAGATGCGGGGACAAATGTGTCACCCATTTCATGATTCCGATATGGACTCGACTCCGAATATTTTATCGTTTTCATGATTATGACCATGACCTAAGGAAACGTATCTGATAACTTTTACCACAGCACTTGAAAATGGCCTTAAGCCGAAACCAGGTAGTGAAAATAAACAAAACTTTCAGTCAAATGGCGGTCAGCTCTTTTAAAAAAGTTTATATGACTGAGGCTCCTGACGCCTACAAAATCATAACTCAAAAAAGTGTTACCTTTTCATAAAGTTTATAGCGTAGCTGCTGCAAAGTCCGAAAAAGTCAAAAATTTGTGTAGTAGATTCTTACTGTTCAGTAGCTTAGGGTCAAAAATATAAATGTGACAGATGTATCTTTCTCCTGAGCCATGTTCCCGCAAATGCAGGGTCGGCTTTGTTGAATCCGGATTTGGCGTGTATTAATAATTACAGGGTAGCCACCCCATGTCCCTTGGAAGGAAATGTATACCCCAATGTCTGCGTATAATGTTATATGTGTGTGAAAGTGAAAACTATCACGAATCGTGTAACTGAGGTGGGACTTGTATATCAGCCCGATTATTCCCCTAGTGGGTTGTGGAAAACCGCCTAAAAACCACATCCAGGCCGGCTGTCACTCCTGTCCTCTTCGTTAATCTGCTGGGCGGATTCTAACTGTGGCCGGTACGCCTCCCCGTATCGGCTAACCGAGCCGGTTCTGACAGATGTATATGGTAATCGAAAAACAAGTTAACAAAATGACATAATGCACTGGTCATACAGCAATCATCAGTAACCACACAGGAATCGGAGGGGGGGGGGGGGACTCCAGGACCACTCGGAACTACTACATAGCGTTTCAGTTATTTACTCAACGCTGCAAATGCACGCCCACTACAGGGAGTGCTCAAAATTTTATCCAGATGCATCGGCACACGGCTGACACCGACGCTGCATTGAAAATCGCACTCTCTCAGCAACACCTGGTGTATCTCAACGACACCCTCTTTCCACAACAATCCTGCCCAGTAGGTACTCCAGCGTTGTAAGAGGTGCTTCATAGACAAAGCTCTTCAGATACCCTGTAGGAAAACATCGACTGTGGACAAATTCGGCGATCGTGGTGGCCATGCTACTTGCCCATTGCGACCAATGCAGCGGAGGGGCAAGGTTGCATGCAGATGCGCCCTCACTAGTCTGCTGAAATGCGCAGTACTCGAATGTAGCGATGAAACGACATCTAAATGTCTGGCAGAGGCATGCGAAAATCATTCAACATGTCCGACAGAATCTACGGCTGAGAGTACTTTCTCTAACATTGTCATTCCTCCTCCTACTCGATTCGCGTATGGTTCGCGGTAAAAAGCTTGCCAGTATGCCTCCGTGTGGGCTCTGATCTCTTAATTTTATCCTTGTGGTCGTTTCGCGAGATATACGTAGGAGAAAGCATTACACTGGTTGACTTCTCGAGAAGCGCATGCTCTCGAGACTTTGGCGGAAGCCCGTAGCGCGATACGGAACTTCTCTCTTTCATCATCTCCCACTGGAGTTTCCGAATCACGTCTCTGACGCTTTCGCGCTTATTAAATGAGCCCGGATCGAAGCGCGATGCATTCCGTTGGGTCTTCTCTGTCTTCTGCCAACCCTGCCTGGTACAGATTCCATACTGATGAGCAATACTCCCTTTGTTGACGCACTACACTTCCTGAGTACTCTTCCAGAGAATTTCAATCTGGCATCCGTTTTACCCACGATTAATGTCATATGGCCATTCTAATTAAAACCGTTCCTTACGTCTACTCCAAGATATTTAACTTAAGTAACTGATTCCAGTGTTTGTCCTTTGCATAGTCATATAATAAAAGTATCTTTCTTCCTATGTAAACGCAGTACTTTACACTTGTTTATCTCGAGACTCAGTTTCCATTCTGTACATCATGCATCGATATGCTGCAGAAGCTCTTCCTTCGTTTTTCCATTCTGTTCCAGTGTTGTGACTTCTCAATAAACTACGGCATCATCCGCAAAAAAATCTCACTGAACTTCCGGTATTATATATAGGGTCATTTATACATATAGTGAAAAGCAACGATCCCATAACACTCCCCTAGTGCTCGCACGACATCTCTTTAACGTCTGAAGACTCTTCTTCGTTGAGAATGACATGCTGCGTTCTGTTAGGTAGAACTTTTTCATCTAATATCCATATCTCGCACTTTGGTTACCAGGCGACGGTGCGGATCGGTATCGAACGCCTTATGGAAGTGAAGAGACTTGGCATCTACCTGCCATCCTGTATATAGTGTCCTTTGGGTATCGTGAATGAATAGCGCAATCTTGGTTTCACATGATCTTTGCTTTCGGAAACCATGTCGATTCCTAAACTGGACATTTCCAGTCTTCAGATATTTGATGCTACTCCAACTTAAAACATATTCCAAAATTCTGGAACTGACCGACGTCAGAGATGTGTTGTTGTAGTCTTCAGTCCGCATACTGGTTTAATGCAGCTCTTCAGCCTTCTCTGTTCTGTGCAAACCTCTTCATTTGAGAATAAGAACGGCAACGTACATCCTTTTCAATCTGCTTACTGTATTTCTACCTCCGTCTTCAACTCAAATATTCAAATGTTTGGAAATCTATCGGACTCAACTACTTGGTTATTAGTCCGTAACTCATGAACTGCCTAAACTAAGGTAAAATAATCTAAGGACAACACAAACACCTATGCCCGAGGGAGAATAGAACCCTGAACGGCCGCACGCATTTCAGTACGGCATCACTCCCAATACCCTACATTATACAGATGGCCCCCCACCCCTTGCTTGAAACAGAGCGGCAATTGACCACCTCCATCATCATCCTGTCCAACTACAACCGATCCCAAACTCATCCTCAGCCTCTTTCTCCCCTCCCTCACCACCACCCTGGCCACTATTTAAATCCAAACCCCCATACTGCTTACCATTGACCCTGCAGCTGCCCTGTCCCGACCCCCTCCCAGACTTGTCCATGCTTACTCCCATGTCCACTGGGATGCCTGCCATTGTTGCATACATACCTTGGTCGCCAGCCTCCCTCTGCCTCTCCACACCACTACAGATACAGACCACACCTCATCCTTCCTTCACAGACCGTTGCTGACACTATCCACCCCCATATTCTTACCATCCATCCTCACTGCCCCACCTTCCCTAGACAAGCCATCCTCCTACTCTGCCACCTCTACTACTCCTTCTGCAGACCCGTGACTGGGATAAACTCTAATGCCACTGGCAAATCCTATGACATACTAGAATGACAGGGTTGGAGGTTGAAGGAAGGTTTCATTTAGAAGAAAGGCATTCATACAGTGTTGGGAAAGGGTATGCATGAAAAGGTGCTTGCTAGTGGAGAGGGACCGAAAGTCGTAATAGAGGATGGTGTGGGGTTTATGGGTGTACTTTATACTAGGGTATATTGCTGTATTGAAGAAAGGCATACATATGGTGTTGGGAAAGGGTATGCATCAAAAGGTGCTTGCTGGTGGAGAGGGATCAAAAGTTGTGATAGAGGATGGTGTGCCAGCCGCGGTGGCCGAGGGGACTGAGGCGCTTCAGTCACGGTCTGCACGGCCACTACAGTCGGGGGTTCGAATCCCCCCTCAGGCATGGATATTTGTGCCGTCCTAGTTCGTAAGTAGTTCATAAGTAGTTTGTGGTGGTGGTGGTGGTGGACATGAGGGACCAAACAACGAGGTCATCAGTCCCTTCAACCTCAAATTGAATACGCCATGGAACTCGACAAAAAATAGGTGAAAGCCAAAAGACCATTATACTAGGAAGTAAAATCGACTCGTCAACAAGACTAAGACCAACCCAGGGCAGCAAATGCTACAGTGTCCGAACCCACAGCTCTGGAAGCGACCTCCAGCCTTAACCACAAGGTACTAATGGCACAGTGGTCAACGTATCATAGCTCCAGAGCAGGGAGAAATAAAACTACATTAGAATGTAAAAGAGTGGGGGGGGGGGGGCTGATGGGGATAAGGCTCTAAACCCCACAATCAGCCAAGAATCACAAACCCACTCACCCCGAACAAGCGAGTCCTAGAGCTGACAATAAAATCTACTTTCACGGAGGAAGGCAAGGACGCGGTCAACCATCCGTGGGTCATCCGCCAAAACTGAAGGCAATGCAGGCGGTAGGCCATAGTCGCCACGGAGTGTGGAATGGAGAGGACATTCAGTCAGAATATGAGACACGGATTGTACGGCTCCACAATCACAATGTGGTGGATTGTCATTTCGTAAAAGAAATCCATGGGTCAGTCTGCAGTGTCCAAGACGGAGGCGACAGAGGACAATTGATTCTCTCCGGGAAGGGCGAAAAGATGAACTCCAAGCTGCAGTCGTATCCTTGATGGTGCGGAGTTTATTGGAAGGGGCAGTAGCTTTCCAACTGCTATCCCATGAGGAGTGAAGCAAAGATCTGATCTGCACCCGCAGATCCGCACCCGGAATTTGAAAGGGAGACGGGCAGCGAGTAATTGCCGATCTAGCCAACTGGTCAGCCACTTCATTCCCTGTAATACCAACATGGCTTGGCACCCAGAGAAAGGTAACTGAGCAGGCAGCACGATGAAGGTCAGCAAGGAGTTCATGGATGGAAATAACTAAAGGATGGGAGGGGAAACAACGATCAATGGCCTGCAGACTGCTCATGGAGTCAGCACAGATTAAACCACGTTCCACGGCAGAACGTTTAATAAAACAGAGGGTTCTATAAATCGCCATCAGCTCTGCCGTAAACACACTGCATGCCTCTGGCAGAGAATGGCATTCCGCCCCAACAGGAGACGTAAAAGCATATCCGGAGTGGCCCGCTGTTTTCGAGCCATCAGTGTAGAAGATAGAGGCTCCCTGAAACTCTTCTAGTACTGGGCGCACCCAACGCCGAAAGACCATGGGGGAAATTAAAGCTTTTGGGCCCTGGAAGAGATCCGTCCGAATTAGTGGTCGCGGCACCATCCACGGAGGTGTGCGTGCAGTAAAATGGGGGGCGCAATCTAGCGAAGGGAAATGGAAATCCCGGCAAAGAGAGGCAAGCCGCAGTCCGACGGGAAGGCCCGCCCGCGGCCGGGTATCAGGGGGTCGAAGCCCTTCATATGCAAAAAGAACCTGATAAGCGGGATGAGCAGGATATTGCCGGATGGTGATGGCATAAGACGCCAGAAGCTGATGCCGCCTGACCTGAAGAGGGCAGATTCCTGCCTCAACAAGGAGACTGTCGACCGGGCTAGTCGGGAATGCACCTGTAGCCAAGCGGACACCATAATGGTGAACCGGGTCTAATAATTTCAGGGCAGAAGGAGCTGCCGAGCCATAAACTTGACACCCATAGTCCAATCGGGACAAGATTAGAGCCCGATAGATGCGGAGGATAGTTGTTCGGTCTGCACCCCAAGATGAATGAGCAAGGAAACGTAGGGCATTGAGTTTCCTCATACAACTAATCTTTAGGTGGCGAATATGGGGCACCCAAGTCAATTTTTTGTCAAAGAGAAGACCCAGGAAACGATGCTGTGCTACAACTTCCAGGCGCTGATTACCCAAGAACAGTTCTGGATCAGGGTGAACTGTAGTACGACGACAAAAGTGCACCACCCTCGTTTTTGATGAGGAAAACTGGAAACCATGGGACGTAGCCCACACTGAAGCCCGCCGAATGGCGCTCTGGAGCTGACGTTCAGTAGAGGCTAATGAGTAGGAGCTGTACCATATGCAAAAGTCGTCGACATACAATGCCGGGGTTACCAGTGACCCAACAGAGCTCACCAACCCATTGATGGCGATTAGAAAAAGTGTAACACTCAACACTGAGCCCTGGGGGACACCGTTCTCCTGTATCCGAGGGGAGCTAAAGGAAGAGCCAACTCTGACACGGAACAGGCGGTGGGATAAAAACTGACGGATAAAAATTGGTAAGGAGCCTCTGAGGCCCCAGTCATGAAGAGAACGTAAAATATGATGACGCCAAGCAGTGTCGTACGCCTTATGCAGATCGAAGAAGACTGCTACCAGATGATGTCTTTTAGAGAAGGCCTGTCTGATCGCAGTCTCCAGTCGAAGTAAATGGTCAATAGGGGATCGTCCCTCCCGGAACCCACACTGGTAAGGTGAGAGAAGTCCCCGGGATTCAAGAACCCAGCATAATCTGCGGGCTACCATCCGCTCAAGTAGTTTACAGGGGACACTTGTCAGGCTTATTGGTCGATAACTGTCCAGCGCCGACGGGTCCTTGCCAGGCTTGAGGGCAGGGACCACAATACTCTCCCTCCACTGGGAGGGGAACACCCCTTGAAGCCAAATACGGTTAAAAACTTTTAGGAGAAATTGTCGTTGTGAGGGGAAGGTGTTTCAGCAATTGATTATGGATATCATCAGGGCCAGGTGCTGAATCACGAGAAGAGGAGAGGGCCAGCGACAGCTCCCAGTCAGTAAAAGGTTCGTTATATGGTTCCACCTGGTGAGAAGTAAAGCCTAATTTGAAGGTTTCGGCCTGGTGTTTCTGAAGGAGAAAGGTCGCCGGATATGAAGTTGTCGCCGAGACATTGGCGAAGTGAGTTGCAAGATGTTCTGCAACAACAGATGGCTCCGTGCAGACCCCATCAGGCAGGGCAAGACCAGGGACGGAAGACGGCCGCCAGCTACCTTGGATAGATCGGAGCATAGCCCACACTCTTGTCAAAGGGACAGAAGAACCCAACGAGGAGACAAAATGCTCCCAGCATGTCCGCTTACTTTGTTTGATTAAGTAACGAGCTCTGGCACGCAGACGTTTGAAATTTATTAGACCAGCGAGCGATGGGTGGCGCTTAAGATGTTGCAAGGCCCTTCGGCGCTCGCGAATGGCTGCGGCAACAGTTGCATTCCACCAAGGGACAGGCCGGCGAGAAGGAGGGCCTGTCGACCGGGGAACAGCGGCGTTGGCAGCTTGGGTGATCATGTTGGTCATTTGGCTTATAATATCATCTATACAGCCTGAGGGGGAAGATGGGAACACAACCTGGGATGTATATAGCGGCCAATTAGCACGACGGAATACCCAACGGGGTACCCTGGCTCGTGGTAGGCGTGAGGGAAGTGAAAGGATCAACGGAAAGTGGTCGCTATCGCAGAGGTCGTCATACGCCGACCAGTGAAATAAAGGAAGGAGAGAAGGAGAAGTGAGAGAGAGGTCTATGGCAGAAAAGGTGCCGTGAGCGGCACTAAAATGAGTTGGGGAACCATCGTTGAGAAGGCTCAGATTGTGGTCAGCAAGAAACTGGTCTATGAGGCGGCCCCGGCTAGATGTATAAGCACTGCCCCACAAAGGATGGTGGGCATTGAAGTCCCCAAGGATGAGGTAAGGAGGGGGGAGTTGCTGAAGGAGGGCCACTATAAGTAGTTTGTAAGTTTAGGGACTGATGACCCCGTAGTTAAGTCCCAGAAGCTGTACAAACATTTGAACATTTTTTGAGGATGGTGTGGGGTGGGCATGCCATGGGGAGTTGCGCTGCAGGGGGGGGGGGGTGGAGGGAGGCAGTAGTAGACAGAGAATAAGGTTTTGGGTGTACTTTATACTAGGGTATATTGCCATGAGAAGGTGAAATAGAATTATTTTTAGGAGAAGGTAGGGATGGTTTTTATTTGAAATATAGAGCAAGCTGTGGGGGCAGTCTGTTGGAGAGTGTGGGGATGCTGGAATGTGAATGATTTGACGAATCGGATGACGTCCTCCACAAATGTTCAAATGTTCGTAAATCTATCGGACCAAACTGCGTGGTCATCAGTCCATAGCTTACAAACTGCTTAAACCTAGGTAAACTAACCTAAGGACAACACACACACCCATGCCCCAGGGAGGACTCGAACCTCCACGGCGAACAACCGCACGCTCCACAGCGAGACGCTTTTTAGACCGCTCGGGTATTCCACCGCGGCGACGTCCTCCACATTATAGGGAGGGCAGAGAGAATTGGGGGGGGGGGGGTCAATAGGGTGGACAGGGACTGTCAGCTCATGGGGTGAAGGCAGCAGGACGAGCTTGGCATTTTTATGAATAAGTAGGATAGGGGCTGCCACAAGTGTTGCAGGTGGCAAGGCGAGGTTGGCGACCTGTTTTGGGAGGATTTGTAGTGAGGACAGGAAATGCTCGGGGACAGAAGCAGTGAAAGGGGCGGAGTGTCAGGGTATGATTATCAAAGCATATTGTAACAGGGCAGGAGAGAACTAGGTTCTTATTTCGGGACTGGGCAAGGAGTTTGAGGGAACTGGGGTGGCATCCATTGATTCAGCTGAGGGTTAGGTTGGGGTGGATGCTGTAGTGGCTGGGACTTTCTTGGGGACAACAAGGAGGGGGGGATCCGCAGTGGAGCATTTTGTTTTGGCTAAGGCCTTACGTGAGGAAGAAGGAAAGGGTTGGGGGATGGATGGTGGAGGATGTGGCAGAGAGCGAGACGGGGTTTCTATTGCTGTTGTTCAGGGCTGGATGAGGCATTTGTTTCTGACAATGCGGCACGGCGATAAGGCAGGAAATGCTCGGGGACAGGCGCAGTGAAAGGAGCGGAGTGGTGGTCGCTTGGTAGGTTGTGGCAGGTAGAGTAGGTCAAGAGGAGTATGTAGAGATGGATGTGTAGACGGCCGATAATATTGCCAAAAGTATAATGCCTTCAGCAAAGAGATGTTGGATGGGGCTCCATGTGGTAGTGGTGGTGGATTGGATTGGGAAGGTGTGGTGTATGCTACTTCTGTGGTGGTGGTGGTGGTGGTGGTGTCTGTTGTTGTGGCCATTGTGATGGGTAGAGGAAAGTGAAAAAGGGAGAAAGATATGATGGTGGTGAAGATCTGGATGTCCTCAAAGTTATCAAGGGTGATACCTGATGATAGCGAAGGTGATGATAGTAATGTCCAGGAAGGGAGGGGTCCATCCATCAAATGTTGATGGCATAGAGGCGGTGGGCAATGGTCTGGCTCAGGGAGGCGTCAATGTTGATGGAGGGAACCGCCAAGCAGGGCATCACCAGCAGCAGTTTGAGGTGGCAATGAAGGTGGCGTGGCTGGGTCTGGGCAGTGTCTGGAGGCAGTCCTCAGGCAGAGTTTCTGGTAAGCCAATCTGCAGTGGCGGCGGTGGTGATGAGGACGACAACAACGATGGCGACAGTGCCTTCTGGTCTGGGGCGAAGACAGCGAACATAATGGTGACGATAGTGGCAGAAGGAAGGAGCAACCAGGAGCAAGGAACCAACTGAAGTCTTTTAGATCAGCCACCCCAGATCTACAACTCGGGGATTCAATGTCCTACATCAAAAAACCGAAAATAAATTTAAAGCTCGTAAAAGTGACGAGAGAACTGCATATATTTGAGAGTCCAGGAAAACAGGGCACCACAGTTCATGTTTCATTTCATACCAATATTTATCAATTTTTTACAACATAACATTGAATAAATTGAAATAAATATATTATTACCACAATCTAACAAATGCAGTAACGACAATCATACAGAAATACACTGTGACTGCAGTGCTCCAAGTGGCTAGGATGAGGGTGGAAATTGCTGGGGCCTTAGCGGTAGGTTCCCAGCTTTTCCTCAGGATGAGGTGAAGATAACTAGTGGAGCGCCAGAGGACGCTAGGAAAACAGTATTAGTGTCTACAGGTTTATGAACATGAATCTATGCATTTAGTAAAGAAAAATAGCGACTGTGCTGACTTATCCAGGATCTGCATCAGATGTTTTTCAGCCGCCGTATTGAGTGATCTAGGAAATCCGCTTCTGGCTATAACATGCAAACAGTGAAAAACGATTTACGATATTCGATTTTCGTCTTCCAGAAGATGTGTTGCATGTAAACCTAGCGTGGGAGTTGAAGAACAGCCCAGCAGAAAAACTGTATAAGGTACCACGTTCGGTCTATGGAGCTACTTGTAGGTCTGTATGTGAAACCACTGGAGACAGATGCCGTGGTGACAGATGAACTCTTGATAGCAGTTAGAGAATTAGCACCAGAATGCTCGTGCGTTTACAAGATCGTTGCGCTTTAGGAAACCACCCAATGGAGTCTGAGGTGGCCTGAGGCAGCAACCATACACAGCGTTGTGAAGACGGTAGTACCATATTTCCTGAATGGTGATCAGTTAGAAGTGTAGTAGTTCTTGAACTCCATCTGCTACCTGCAAAGAAAGGCTACTACTCTGTACTGCTTTATCTCAGACATAAGCTGAATACAGTGTTTAGATCATTCAAAAAATTCAAATAACTGGTTACGTTCCTAGGCTTACAAACTAATTAAACTATCGTTTGCTAAGGACAACAAATACACCCATAGCCTAGGGAGAACTAGAACCGCCGACGGCGAGCAGCGGCGCACTTTGCAGCTAGGTGCCTTGAGACTCTCAGCCACTCCACCACGGCATTTAATCCATTGGATCGACGACTACTGTCCTGAGCATCATAGACCCCAAAGACAAGTGACACCAATTTCGAAAAGCGGTAGTATATATACAGAAATCAGCTGAATTATGACGTGTGCGTCGGTTCCTAAGCAACGAGTGTGTCTCACTTAAGAGCGCAGCGTTCACTCAATGAGCCTGTTTTTCTGTTTTGTTGCTGTGGTCTTCAGTCCAAAGACTGGCTTTATGCAGCTCTCCACGTTACCCTGACCTGTGCAAGCTTCTTCATCTCCAGATAAGGCTGGCAACCTATATACTTTTGTATCTGATTACTGTATTTGTCCTTCGATCACCCACTACGATTTTTACCCCACACACTTCCCTCTAATGCTAAATTGACGATTGCTTGATGTCTCAGAATGTGTCCCACTAACCTATCCCTTCTCTTAGTCAGGATATGCCAGAAACTCCTTTTCTCCCCAATTCTATTGCGTTCCTCCTCATTAGTTGCGTGACATATCCATCTAATCTTCATCATTGTCTGTTGCACCACATTTCAAAAAGTTCTGTCATGTTTCACTTCCATACGATGCTACATTCCAGAATAATTCTTTCAGAACGGGTTTCCTCACATTTAAACTAATATCGGATGTCAACAAATTTCGCTTCTTCAGAAACCCTTTTCTTTCCATAGCCATTATTTATTTTATATTTTTCTTACTTCGGCCATCAGACGTTATTTGCTACCCAAATAACAAAACTCATCCACTCCATTTATTGTCTTCTTAAATAATCTAATTCCTTCAGCATCACCTGATTTTCTGACACTAAATTCCGTTATCCTTGTTTTGCTCTTTTTAATGTTAGTTTTATACCCTCATTTCAAGAGACTGTTCATTCCATTCAATTGCTCTTCCAGATCCTCTGCTATCTCTGCTAGAATTACTTTATAGTCAGCAAACCGCAAGGTTTTTATTTCTTTTCCCTGAAATTTTATTACTTTTCCTAATTTCTCCTTGCATTCATTCACGCCTTGCTCTATGTACAGATTGAACAACACTGGGTAAAGGCTACAACCCTGTCATACTCCCTTCCCAACCACTGCATCTCTTTCAAGCCCTTCGACTCTAGTAACTGCTGCCTGGTTTTTGTCGAAGTTGAATATAACTCTTCGCTCCCTATATTTAACCACTGCTACCATCAGAATTTGAAAGGGTCAAAAGCTTTTTCCAGATATGCAAAAGTAAAAATTCCTTGCAGCTTTTTCTTTTCTTTCTTTAATCAGTACTAGTTATCCAACTGAGTTCTTGATATTCATACCATTGCTTTTCTTGTCTCCCAATGTCTTTTTTAATTTGCTGTAAGCGGTAGCTATCATTCCCTAGTTACACATTCCGCTACCATCTTGCATTTCTCCTCCAGCCACTCCTGCTCAGCCAGTCTGCAGCTCCTGTTAACCTCACTTTTCAGACGTCAGTACTCCCTTTTGCCTGCTTCACGTGCTTCATTTTTATATTTCCTCCTTTCGTCATTTAAGCTTAGTATTCCCTGTGTTATCCAAGGATTCCTATTGGCCTTGTCCTTCTGCTTATATGATCGTTTGCGGCTCTTACTACAGAGCTACCCATTCTTCTTCTACTGTATTCCTTCCCCCGTTTCAGACAATCCGTGTGTAATGCTTCAGTTTGTCCAGATTGCATCTTCTTAATTTCCTAGCTTGTTGTGGTCTCTTAAGTTTTAATCTACATTTCATAACCAATAAGTTGTGGTCAGAATCTATATCTGCCCCTGGATATGTGTTACAGTTTAAATCCTGGTTTCTAAACCTTTGCCTTACCATTATAAAGTCAATCTCTCCCAGTGTCTCCTGGTCTCTTCTTTCGTGATGATTAAACCAAGTGATTGTGATTAATAAATTATGCTCTGCATAAAATTCTACAAGACCATTCCTCTTTCATTCCTTTTCCCTAGTCAGTATTCACCTGCTGCATTTCCTTATCTTCCCTTTCCTACAACCGAGTTCCAGTTTCCCATCACAATCAAGTTTTCCTCTCCTTTAACTGTCGGAATACCTTACTTTCTCTCCTAATACATTTCTTCGATCCCGTCATCGTCGGCAGAGGTAGCTAGCATATAAACTTGTATTACTGTTATCGTGTATCTTTGCTACGATAATGCGTTCACTAAGCGCTTCATAGTGGTTTACCCGCATTTCTATTTTCTTATTCACTATCAGACCTACTCCTGCGTTACCACCAACTGATTTTGTATTTTTAACCCTGTACTCACCTGACCAGAAATCCTGTTCATCCTGCCACCGAACTTCACTGATCCATACCATATCTAACTTTAACCGATCCATTCCTCTTTTCAAAATTTCTAATTTACCTACCCCATGAGGCCATAGAACATTCCACGCTCCAGTCGGTAGAATGGCATCGTGCTGAGTAGTCCCTGCCCGGAGATCCGAATGAGTGACTATTTGACTTCATGAATATTTTACTCAAGAAGACGCTATCATCATACACGCAGGAGAGCTGCATGACTTCGTGAACGACTGTAGTTTCCCCTTGCTTTCAGCCGTTCGCAGTAACTGCTTGGCAAAGTCATGTTAGCTGATGTTAGAAGACCAGCTCAATCAATTTTCCAGACTGTTACCCCTGTAATTGTGCGCCTCGGTAGCACAGTGGTAGAGTGCCAGACTACAAATCTGAAGGTCGCAGGTAGATCCCCGTCAGGACCTAGGATTTTTATCTGTCACTTTCCACTTCTTTCACCTCTGCCAGCGTTGCTGATGTGAAAAATACCGAGTAGCAACGTGGTTCGGAACCCACTTTAAACTGTAGGTCCCCCTATAACTGGCTGGGTAAGTCAGCTCGAAGGTCGGAGGAAGGCAACGGCGTACCACCTCCAAACAGGACCATGCCTAGTAAAGCACTGTGGTGGTCAAACCAATCCTCAGATTGTTGACGGCTTTACCTTTTTACCCCTGTAACTATTGAAAAGGCTGATAGCCCTCTTCAGAAACCATACATTTGTCTGGCTTCTTCACGGATACTCCAACGCTGTGGTTGCACTACGGTACGGCTCTCTGTATCGTCGAAGCACGCAAGCCACCCCACGTTGGCAATGTCTACGGTTTATTATCACCTGGCTATTCACTTTTGTGAAAGAGTTAGGTGTAGTTCTGAAATGTTTACAAGCTAACGAATATACACTCTCGCTTCTCTTGCCTTCTGTCGCTGTCAACAGACTGCTGACTGTAGGCTTTCAACTCGCCGACGCAGCAACTGCTATCGTCATAAGAGACTGGCGTTGCCTTGACGGCACAACCGATGGCCTAGCTTATCTGGCGATTGTTTTGGCAATGTAAGATTTTTAACAAATTTGTTTGTTACTATTTTTCTCTGTAAGAATAGTGTAGTTTAAATTTATTTTAATATATTTATTTTTCATTAAAGAAAGTATACGTAGTGCCAAAATAAAGGTAATAACTACGAAATAACTGCAGATTTATCTTTTTTCTATTGCCTAAGTGCCCTGGGAAGGTATGAAACTTTACATTACAGTGCAGTTTATGTACTATTATCTTGTAACTCACAGATTTTTACTGAAGAACATTTAGAACAAAAACTGGCTAGCAAATGCCGAAAGACTTTTCCGTTTGTAAAAGGATGTCGCTTTTCTACCCGGGAAGGTTAAGGTTTCTTCACTACAATGCAAGTCAAATCAGTGAGTGTGGAAACTATATAGTACAATGCATCTACTATTTAATGTAGTGGATCAGCCACACCAGCTATAGCTGAAGGAAATGGTCACAGACGTCAAATAGCAATAAAACTGTTTTCAAAAGAAGAATAAACCAATTCCTTAATTGTTGTTACATATGAACCACGAACGGCAAGAATCTTCAACACATTAGGTTTTAAGCAAAATTAATTACACTCTCCGTGTATAAGAAAGACTTGTGAAGTGTAAAATTTTGCGAATCTAGCCAGGCACTTAAATGTGATTTGCAGAGTATCCCATGTAGATGTAGATGTAGATTAGTGTCCGTAGAGAATTAATACCCATCGAAGAAAGTTTCTGTCATAGAAAAGACCTTAACATAAATCTTTCTCGTATATTTATATGAAAGCTGCAAATATACACATGTTTGTATTTCTTCAAGAATATGTTTTTGTTTAAATCACAGAATCGTTTAATTTCGGCTATTTTTTTCACTTATTTCAGGATTACTTATGTTTCTTGATATTTTCACAATGTTTGTAAAGCAAGAATATAGCAAATTGTATAGGTTAGTTGCCGTATTTTGCAACTGTCAAAATGTTTAATTCAGATTAGACGTGTTTCGCATTATTTCAAAGCATCTGCAGTGGTCAAATGCACAGAAAAAATTTTTTGTTTCACACTTTTTCTGTTGTTTTTACTGAATTCAATCATGAACAGTTATGCTATGGATTTATTTTACTATGAATAAAATTAAGTATTGAGATTTATAACTTTTCTATGTTGCCCTTTTCATATGTTTTTTATAGAACTCGCATTGCCACTTATGTTGTCAGTATATTTTCGATTAAACTATTTTTTGAAAGTTGCAAAAAGACGTCTTTTGTTTTGTTTTTATCTATCGTCTGTAGGCCTATGTGTTTTAAGTTGTTTATAAGTTCTTTGGCTGGCATTGAGATATATATATATATATATATATATATATATATATATATGTGTGTGTGTGTGTGTGTGTGTGTGTGTGTGTGTGTGTGTGTGTGTATTAGCGTTGTTGTTTTATTTATTTGGTCATATAATGTGGTGGATTTGAGAATGTTTAATTAGTTTAGTGTTTGGTTGCTGATATTTACTTGGTCATTTAAGATGTGTTTTCTTTGTATTAATACTTTTTAATTTGGAAAGTCACTTGGAGGCTTAGGAGAAGTTTCTTATTGCTAAATCTGACTATTTTCATGTCTGTTTCTTTGCTGGTGGGATAGTGGTTTTCTTTCCTATGATGTTTTGCAGATGTTGAATGCTTGTGGCCATATTTCCAGGATCGTTTGTGTTACTTATGTTGTATTTCAAATGTCCTGCTGGTCTGTCCTAAGTATAGAGCAACCGCGGAGAAGTAGGCCAAAAAACAAAGAAGAATCATGTATCTAGCAACCATTTAGTTTATTCCGTGCAAAAATAATTACAGACAAACATGACTCTTACGGACGGTTACCCACCAGTAAGAGCGGTAGTGTCCTGTCAACTTTCAGTTGGGCGGCCGCGGTGGCCGAGGGGACTGAGGCGTTTCAGTCAAGGTCTGCACGGCCACTACGGTCGGGCATGGATATTTGTGCCGTCCTTAGGATAAGCTAGTTGATAAGTAGTTTGTAAGTTTAGGGACTGATAACCCCGTAGTTAAGTCCCATAAGCTTAACAAACATTTGAACATTTTTGAACTTTCAGTTGGTAACAACTTTCAGAGCAAACAGTGTCGCGACCTCATGTGTTAGACTGTGTTATTACTAAATACATAATAATAAGAAACCTCGATAACATGTATGATATAATAAAATTAATTAATCATTTTCGCCAAGTAAAGGGAATAGCGCTGCTGTTCTAAACGGACAAGCACTTTTTTGAGGATGTATCGATATCTCCTCCCGGAATCTCATTTTCCTGAGTGCTCTTGCCAGACTCGTCTCGGTAGCTTACGGTCGGGGGAGCAAGAAACCTCGATTTGGCAACGAATGACTCCGGGCCAGAAAACGGAAACAGAAATATCGGGTGTCCGCCGGGAGAGGGCAAATTGAAAACAGTCTCTTCCCCGGCCGCAGGAAGGGTTGTGTAAAAAGTCGGAAAATAAATACAGGAAGGAAGGAAGGCAGGGGAATGGTGGGAGGCAAGCGGGCTTCGAGTAATGGCGGAGGCTTTGGACGTGAAATAACGGGACATTCGGCGGCGGAGGCGGCCGCGGCGGCGGGCTTATTGCCGAATTAATTCGGGCGGCAGCAGTGACAAACTGGCGCGCCAGTAATCTCTCGGCGGCGCGCCGCTGGAAAAAGCCGAGGCGAGGCGAGGCGAGTCGAGACGAGACGGATGGCCCAATTTGGCGGCATCGGCCGCACGGCGGCGGTCACCGCGATCGCCCGCGGCCGTCCCCCGCCGCACTGTGGCCGAAAAACGCGGCGGGGCGGCGCCACACTCTCCAAACTAGGAGTGGCTGACGACCCCGCAGCGATGATGGGACCCAAATTGCTGGCGCCACTTTATCGAAAGCCTACTGCCCCAGAAAAAGCTACAGCAGTACAATCGTGGCCTGGAGCACTCCACTTTTTCAACCCACATAACTTCAGGTTTCCTTAATTATTTTGTCAAGTAGGCTCAACCACATAGATCATGTATAAAACACTAAAATATGACGCGTTTCAAGGGTCAAGCCCTCATCATCACATGAAATATAGAAGAATCTTTAAAACCCGAGAAAAATAAAATCTAAAACGTAATAAAAGAAAACGTGGTTACTTCCCTTGTAACCGTGTCTCCGCAGAAAGCTCCTTAGCATACTGTGCTTCGTCAACATTGAAAACAGACCCCAGCACTAGCGGCACATAACACTAGTGAAGTGCACGGAGTCAACAACACAAGTGGGGCACACGTACGCCAGTGAGGCCACGACCTCACAACAATTATGCATATAATTCAGGTTTCCGTTTGATGTCAGTGGCTTGGCTGAACAATCACCATTACTAATGAGGCCCGAGTGTCCTTAACTTACTACCCACTTTGTCATTTACCTAATAGCGTCAAAAATCTGATTAGATTAGATTAGCTGTTCGTTCCATATATACGTATTGAGGAGATCCTCAAGGATGTGGAGCATATCGATACTAGCTTAATTCCCGCTGCCTCGCACGAGTAGCCTGGATGGTCTGCGTTGGTTGTTTCTAATTCTAAATATAAAATTTCATAGATTTAGTTTTAAAAATGCTTTCTTGATCAAGTATTTGGATACGACTTGCCACCCTCTATTGCACCATTGTTCTCAGAATTCAGAACATCACGAAACACTTTTTTATTTATTTATTTTTTTATTCTAACCATAATTCCAAAACCAAAATTTCGCGTTTCTAGCATTGAAATAGTCTTAGTAGCACCCTTAAAAGATTTTTCCCTTATTTCACCCGCTTAATGGTTGAATTCCCAAAAAAATCAAAACACTTGTTTTAAAAATTTCAATCAAAAATCTAACTCCGAATTTTTGTATTTCTTTCTTCAAAATTGCCTGAATAGTAACGTATTTTCACAACACCATTCATCGCCTATTTCACCCCCTCAGGGATGGGAATATCGAAAAACTGCTGATGCCTACAGTGTAAGATAAACAACGTCTACAAATTTCAAGTTTCTATCTTCTGCAGATTCACTTTTCAGTGCCGTATTCTGTCTCATACAAATGGATCGAAAACGCGAAATTTCTTTGTTTCTTACGCTAAACATTTTTTAATTTTAGAGACATTTCTATGTATCTGTTTCATCTTAAATGTTGTGTTTAATAATAATGATTCATCAGATTAAAATTTTGCAGCATTTATTTGGATGTCCTTCCAGAAAGACGGGCAATTTTGTAAATAAAAATCATTTATTACGTTTTTTTTTTGGAGTCATATGAAGATAATTTATACCTTTTGAAAAATTATTAACTCCAAAAATAATTCCGCACTATCTGAGTTAAAGAATAAATATACTGAGAGGCAGTATTTGCTATACCTAGTTATTTGAAAAGCTTCTAAGGGATGTCCATGAATTTACTCCACAAATAATACTTGTTACACGCCTTTGGACTCTTAAAACATTTGCTTGACTTGGAGAGTTACCCCAAAATATTATTCCATGTGACGTTTGCAATGAAAACAAGAAAAATGTGCAAGCTTCTTTATGTCTCTGCCGTCTGATAACACTCGAATTGCAAATACAGATGCATTAAGTCATTTCTGCAGTTCTCCCAACCGAATTTACCTTCAAGTTGTAAACCTGGGGTTTTAATACCTCTTCTATCTTCTCTTCTTCATACTTTATGCAGATGCTGATTGTAATCTCTTACATGTTCTGAACTGCATGTAGTGAGTATTTTGGAAGTTTAATGTTAATGAGTTAGATTTAAACCGTTTATTAATGTCCATGAATGTGTCATTACGAGACCTCTCTAGAACTATGCTGACAGTTAGCTAACCAACACATAAAACTGAACTGAAACATTTCTGAAAGTGAATTCATTCTATGCATTAGATGAATTTTTGGATATAAGTTACTAATTTTACAAAGAAAAAAAAAATAACTTAAATGAAAATAACAAAGGAAGAAAGAAGAAACAGAAATATAGGTATATGTCATGTAATATCGCGTAAAGGTATCTTTTATGAAATGACACGTTCCATATCATTATGAAATGTTGTATTCATGATCTATAAAACGCGAAGAAATCATCTGGGGCAGTGGCTCCCAAACTGTAGGCAGCGGCCCACAAGTGGGTCGCATTGCCATTTCAGGTGGGTCACAGGACGACTTTAAAAAGTCGAAGTAAAATATCTTATTATTTTCATACAATTATTTTTCGCGCCACAAAGAAATGTGAAAATTAAATATTGCAATGTTCGTAAACCTATGGAACTTAGGTCACGAGGCTTACAAACTGCTTAAACTACCTAAGGACAAAACACATACACACACACACAAACACAGACACAAACACACACACACACGCGCGCGAGCGCCCGCACACGCACACGCCCGAAGGAGGACTCGAACCTCCGACGGAAAGCAACCGCGTTCTCCACAGCAAGGTACCTTAGAACGCTTCGTTATTCCACCGCGGCAGTAACAATTAAGTTCTACCGCTTCTTTTTTATAGTGCTTATGGTTACAAATTAATCCTTACAACTGACCCAGTGAAACTTGTTTGTTCAAGAGTGTTACTCTCCAATAGTTCAGTTTGTAGAGGAAACCTTAAAAATCTAGAATTATCAGCATCTGAGGAAGACTTCCTGATGGAACAGTCATGCGATTGTAACCACTTACTTACACGAGCGTGTGGTTTTCCAAAGTTTTTCTTTTTTTGTTGTTGTTGTTGCTTTATTATTTTTTTAAGTATACAAATATAGAACAAAAAAAGTTCAAATGTTTGTAAAGTTTATTGGACTTAATTGCGGGGTCTTCAGTCCCTAAACTTACAAATTACTTATGAACTAACTTATACTAAAGACGAGAGAAATATCCATGCCCGAGGGAGGATTCGAACCTCCGACGCAATAGGCCGGGCGATCCACAACGTGGCACTCCAGACCGCTCGTCTACTCCCGCGTGGCAATATAGAAAAAACGCTGTGTGGCAAATGATTTACGCCTGACAGCAACAAGCTTCAATCTAGATATGGATAGTATCATTAATACCAACAATTAACAATGTCACAAATATCACGGAGCATAGCATTTAATCCCTTTAAAGTAAATTTCTTATTGGAGAAAATACAGTACATTTTACCTTACAAATTTCTTTTGGCGCTTTTCAAAAGGGTTTCCACATTTAATAACAACTTCAGTTTCATATTACACATAATATATAAATTAGTACGAATTTCTATGTAGTTCATGGATCGCAAAAACCGGTCTAGAGAGATGATGAGTCCCATTACGATAAAGAGTGGAAACCACTGATCTAGGTAATTTTTAGATTTTTTATGCAACTAATTCATTTTGAAGAACTAACCCACAAATTTTTGTTGAGTTAATTTGTTGATGTTCATTTTGTAGACAAGAAACTGCGGAGAAAAATACAGCCACAAGTAAGTAGATGGACAGGGTAGTTTCTGGCTTGAATCACAGATTCAATATTGTTGTGCATAATAATAACTTCGTGTGGCCTGGTGCATGTCAATCAATTCAACGCCACTTTGGTGACTTATGAGTCCCTAGGCTACTCCAGCTGTCCAACTGAGGAAAGGTTTAATGTGGAATCCAAACCATATGTTTCACTTCGTTGAGGGGTGGAGGATGGGTTAAAACGCAGACTGAAGAAATCCACCGGTTTCAAACACACGACCCTTCGTTTTCCAGTCATGCACTTTACCCCAAGACCCCTAGGCCTGACTATCGTTGTTTCATCATCTGGTATTGATGCAATTCTATATTATGCCGACAGAAGTCTCAGAGTTACATGTCTTATGCAGCCACAATTAAAGGCCAGAAAAACCATGATGGCTTAGTAGCTACAGTGCTAATTGTGCTAAGACATGTCGTTCGGACCGCTTTGCTGCTTACATCCAATTTGAAAAAAAAAAATTACTTTACGAAGATATTTCATTTTGATACATACAAAAGATATGATATCTTCGCTCGATGTAGGGGTGATATGATTTTAGTTATTCATCACGGTTACTGTGCAGCATCAAAATTTGAAAAGTATTGCAACATAAGCTTAAAAGTTTTCAGACGAAAAAACACATTGTGTAGAATTTTCGTATGACTGATTTTAAGTCGTAATGCTGCGAATGAGCCGGCCGCAGTGGACGAACGGTCTGCGGCGCGCCAGTGACGGTCTGCACGGCGGCTACAGTCGGGGGTTCGAATCCCCCTTCGGGAATGGATATTTGTACAGTCCTTAGTATTAGATAGTTAATAAGTAGTAGGAACATCTGCAGTTTCTAATCATGCCAAATCAACAAAATTTTTACGATATTTTCTTAAAACGATCATCCCCAAGAACGTTGAAAGTTTTTCCATAATACTTACAACGAGATCCGCAGGATCAAAGTTACTGAACACATTCATTTATATCTGGGCTGAGGTTTAATTTTAGTTATAACAAACTTATGGAATGTACAGCTATGGTTCTGGGTTCTAAGGTGATGAAACTTGTTTAGTCACCATTTACTCACATTAACATTTATAAATGACATGAATCAAAGTAAATAATGTTGACTAGGTCAATGGGATAACTGGTCGATGCTGGTAGGCAACATTTAATATTATTAATAATACTGGCATGCAATACTTTTCTTGCGGTTGGAAACACAAACACAGCCAAGTGAGTGAGAGAGGCCAGTAAGTGGTGAGGGGTGCCTAACAGTACCACAAGAGCGCGGCGTGTTGACCAGACAGTGCGAGGCCACAGGTTACAGACCACCTGATGGCCGCTGGCGCTTCGCGCCAAAACTCGTGGGTGACCATTTGATTGGCTGATGCTAGAACTTTCTAGAAGCTTCTTTATTCGGGAACATGGAAGTAATGGTGGGAGCGACAGATTTGAAGCTATAGCTGTGATTGGATCTTGAGAAAACGGTCTGATAGTCTTGTGGCTTGTGGCAAAGTGAGTCGTGGATTCGGCTAGCTGCGCTTGTGGTGAGAGGACGCAGGTGGGCAGTTGCTGGCAAAGCGTCCAGTGACTTAGCTCACAATTAGTTGCAAGTACAGACTGCATTGCTTGAAGTATTCATATTTGTTTCTCTGTGAACAGAGGAAAAAAATAATTACTTCAGTGCATTGTATTTTCATTTCGAAGCACTCATTTACAAGCTTACTATTGAGCTTCTATTCTGTTCCTGGGCAGTGAGGCAAGCAGTTTGCGAGAACCTCTTGTTCGCCTTTGATACTTGAGTGACTTCAACTTAGGAGTTTCTTGAACAAAGTAGTTCGTTCACAGTGTAGCCATCGTCTCACAGCTTCAGTTGCACGTCGTGCTGGCCCATCCACAGTGGCCAGACGCTGTTAGTCATAGGAAAGCTGTAAAGGTAAAGCAGTCAACAATCCGAAGATTGGTTTGAACACCACAGTGCTTAGCTAGGCATGGTCCTGTTTGGAGGTGATATGTCGTTGCTTTCCTCTGACATTCGAACTGACTTACCCAGCCAGTTATAGGGGGACCTACAGTTTAACGTGGGTTCCGAACCACGGTGGTACTCGATATTTTTCACATCAGCAACACTGCCAGAGGTGAAAAAAGTGGAAAGTGACAGATAAAAATTCTAGGACCTGGCGGGGGATCGAACCCGGACCTTTGTAGTCTGACACTATCACTGTGCTATCGAGCCGCATGAAAGCTGTACAACGGATTAATTGGGAATTGGTGATACACGCACATTGCATTTGCTATAGCGCATTTAAAGATAGCTGTACCTTCCATTAATTGGCTGTATTCTTGAGCTTCTTGTTGTATTCTGTACCGAGTCGGATAGCAATTTTTAATTTCTGTTAAAATAAACACGTCCTTAGTATCAACCATTTTTCATAATAGGTAGGGGTTGTGCCATCCTTGTTAGAGATTCATTACTTTTGTATCACCATTGATTCCTAAATTTTGTGCACCGTCCTTTTTTTAATATGATTAAATTAAATTACTATATAGAACATTGAATCCTCCGGTTTCTTATTTATTAGGATTAGGAATCCCAGCTATCCCTAGTGGTAAGTTTGCCTAAGACCTAAACTAAATGGTTTTGTATCAAACTTTGGACAATTGATCGGAGTGATTGATATTTATTTTCATAATGACCGTAAGATTGCCAAAATAGCGATAGAGCCGTTCATTCAGTTTCACCAACTGTGGTCAAATCATTATAACTGTGTCGGTGACAAAGATTTTGCACTTTTTACGGATATACCTGTCGCATAATTGCCGTAAATCTTGCCTGTAACGGAAAGTTATGCAGCTGAGATGGTAGATCTGTTACATATTGGCGTTAATTATGATTGTATTCAAAATATTTACAGTTTCGAATATGGGTATAGCCTACATAAAACGTATCACCGTAAAATTTGATTAAAAAAAAAACTATTTACGATTATCGTCCTCCACCACTCCCTGCCCGCCCCCCATTCTCTCTGTTACATATATTTGTCCATGATAAATTTTTTTCTGACGAGTATTTGATCAATCCGGCTGAAAAAATGTTCAGCTATGCCTCTGGTAATCGCAGATAACTTGTAATATCTCTGTAAAACGGCTTAACAACGGTCTTTAGCCCTTTTTTCACCGTAGACCACTAATATATATCTCTAACGATAGAAAATTGATCAACTTTCAGATATTGCGTAGATAATTATCTAGAAACATTTCACCGTTTTTTTCAAATCCTTATTCCTTATTGAGATAAACCCTAAAGCTATGAAACTTCCTGGCAGATTAAAGGCGAAGGTCCCAGGTTCGAGTCCCGGATCCGGCACACAATTTTAATCTGCCAGGAAGTTTCATATCAGCACACACTCCGCTGCAGAGTAAAAGTTTCATTCTGGAAACATCCCTTAGGCTGTGGCTAAGCCATGTCTCCACCATATCCTTTCTTCCAGGAGAGCTAGTCTTGCATGGTTCGCAGGAGAGTTTCTGTGAAGTTTGGAAAGTAGGAGGCGAGGTACTGGCGGAAGTAAAGTTGTGAGGGGGCATCGTGAGTAGTGTCGGGATAGCACAGTCGGTAGTGCGCTTGCCCGCGATAGGCAAAGGTACCAGGTTCGAGTCCCGGTTCCGGCACACAATTTTAATCTACCAGGAAGTTTCATATCAGCGCACACTCCGCTGCAGAGTGAAAGTTTCATTCCTAAAGCTATGGTTTGGTTGTAAAAGTGACAACTATGGCAAGAAACGTCGTTCCAGGAAACTATGAAACTTACTATCCAGTTTTAAGAAATGTACTTGGCGTAAACATTTGATTTTCGTACGTCTTATATTTTGAAATTTCACTCGACGAATGACTAATTTCATTTTCATTATTTGTTAGAGTTATTGTGCAGCAACAAATTAAGAAAAAGTATTGCAATATAAACTGGTCAAAACAATTAGGCGATCGGTTGAGATATCTAGGTTCTAAACTATTGTATCAGCGGAATGAACTAAAATGTTTCGACGTCTTTCTGTCGGTTCTACGGAATGGAGACAAAACCATTATGACAACCAAGATAGTTCAGAGGGGGTTAGTATTGACTTATGTTTAGCAAAGTAATTACAGAAGCTGTTGGGTTGAGATAGTGTAGTGAACAAGTAGTGTAATGCAAGAATAATGTGACTTACTTGAAACTATAGCATGGAGAGTCATAGGAAGGTTGGAAGCGTAACAGACACAGAGGGAGGTGGCTGCAACTATTGGAGTGTTATCCCGGGACCGGGACGCCATTTCAGACAACAGAAAGCAAGGCCTCGGTCGTCCATGGCTAACTCTAGCAACAGATGACCGTTATCTCCGGTTAACAGCCCGTCGAGGCGGGAGGCTGAATACAACTCAGCAGCAATGCACCTACCGGGCAGCAGTAGGACGTGCAATGTCAACACGAACTGTCCGAAATCACCTTCAGGAATGTGGCCTCTACACACGGAGCTCTAAGGTGTGTATCCCACCGTTTAGACACCGTTCATCCCACAGAAACTGGGCGGTGGAACATCATTATTGGAGTCGTAACGAATGGGCCGTGTTCTGTTCACTGATGAGTCAGGACAACCTCATCTGGAGAGATCATGCCGAGCGGTCTGCGGCGCGCCAGTCACAGTCTGCACGGCCGCTACGGTCTGGGGTTCGAATCCCCCTAGGGTATGGATGTTTGTGTCGTCTTTAGTATAACATAGTTCATAAGTAGTTTGTTAGTTTAGTGACTGATGACCCCGCAGTTAAGTCCCTTAAGCTTAACAAACATTTGAAAATTTGAGAGATCTGCTTATGTGCAGCAAACTTTTCATAGCATTGCCCTTCAGCGTTTCATATCTTCTCTACCTCGGCTATCAGAAGTTACTTTGCTATCCATTTTACTTCGCTTTTACTCTCTTGTTACCTAATTAGTTGCGTCAGCTTTGTCTCAAATTACATGCCATTACCCTTATTCTGCTCTTGTTAATGTCCATGTTACTTTCTTTTATTTGTCCATAGCTGTTAATATTATTGCCCAATACAGGGCTAAATCAAATGCTCCAGGCTTGCTCCTGGCAAAGGTCGTCAAGCGAGCAACGTGCAGGATACTTTCGGCATGTTAGAAGATGTTCCATGTTTTGTATTTCACCACACTCGCAATTATTGTCGTCAGGTTCTAATAGGGCAGGAGTCAGTATCGGCCGACGTACGACCTGTACGTTGTTCAGAATGACGCTTTAACTAGAGATATAGAGATGAGATCCTTCGACCTTTTGTTGTGCCCTACGCTGGCGCTATAGGAGATGGGTTCGTTCTGGTGGACGATAACGCTCGTCCCCTCAGAGCTGCACTGGTGGACAACATACGTGAAGCTGAGGGAATTGAATGAGTGGAATTGCCAGCTTGTTCACCTGACTGGAATCCGATTATCTGTGGGATGCACTTGGCAGACACACTGCGTCACAACTGAGAGACTCTTGGTGGCGTAATGGCGCCCAGGCGAAGGTTGAAACTGTTCTGCAGCTGCAGCACCCTCGGTAAGTATCTCTTTTTCAAAGGTCTTTGGATGTGAGGGAATTGCAGCACAGTAAGATGGCGACCAATGGTTCTGCGACTTGCTGTGGCGCCGACGCTGCACCGGCCTCCTTATGGCCAGCACACGCGACTGACACTGCGACCTCTCCGCTTCTCGTATGGAACAGTCAACACAATCAGGACAACCAAGAAAATATAAATGTCGTTGAAGCTGCACTCTTAACTTCTTGCCTAATCGCATCATCGAAAATCGTGACCTATCACATGAGTTACAAGTTGCAGGGGATGAAAGTAGAAGCGTTGATTGGGAAGGAAATAAGACAAGGTTGTAACCTCTTAGGATGTTACTTAATATGAACCATCTATGACGAAAATGAAGGAGAAATTTTGGGAACGAATTAAAGTTCAGTGAGAAGAAATAAAAACTTTGTAGTTTGTCGACGACATTGTAATTCTCTCAGAGACGGCAAAGGACCTGGCAGAGCAATTGAACGGAATAGGAAATAAAAGCAGATTATAACTTGTACGTTAAATGGAATGGTTCTATCCTTGAACACACACTTCAGCCGAGATACCTTGGAGTGACACTTGACAGGTCGCTCACATACAAACATCAATGGGGAAACACCCGAAACGAGTTAGCTGCAAGTTACAGCGCCCTTAGAAGGCTGCCTGGCAGTAAGTGGGGCGACAAACCTACCGTGTTTCGATCTTCCATCCTAGCACTTTTCCTCGGGTGAAAACGTCTGATACAGATCGACGCACACAAAGATGATCGACAGAAGCATTAATGAAACTCGTAGACTAGTTACAAGATGCTTGAAGCCTACCGCACTGGAAAAGCTCTACCAGCTTCAGGTTTCAGCAGTCCAAAGTCTTGAAGGGAAGCTCATGAAAATAATGAGCACTTCAAAAAGATCTTTGACCAGCGTTACCCACTGTACGACAGCTTTTACGGATCCAAAAGAATGAAATGAAGGTATCAGTTTCTCAAGTAGCCTACATCTTGGATGAACACCCTGTCGACTACCTCATTTCATAACGTCCACCAAGCGACGTTGAATTAAACTATACCTTATGGAAGACGCTAAAACATAACAACTGGTATAGCTGCTATAAAAGAAAATCTAGTAAAATTGAATCTGTTACAACCTGACGACAATAAGTGCGACTGTGTGAAATACAAAAAATGGAACGTCTTCTAACATGCCGATATTATCCTACACGTTGCTCCAAATGTTCAAATGTCTGTAAATCTATGGGACCAAACTGCGTGGTCATCAGTCCGTAGCTTACAAACTACTTAAACCTAGGTAAACTAACCGAAGGACAACACACACACCCATGCCCCAGGGAGGACTCGAACCTCCACGGCGCGCTCCGCAGCGAGACGCTTTAGACCGCTCGGCTACTCCACCGCGGCCACGTTGCTCCCTTGACGACCTATGGCTAGGCAAGCCCGAAGCATTTGACTTAGCCCTGTATTGGGGAGAAGTAGTGACAGCTCTGGACACGAAAAAGTAAAGTAACACGAACATTAACAAGAGCAGAACAAGGGTAATGGCTTGTAACTGGAGACAAAGCTGAAGGAACTAATTAGGTAACGACAGAGTAAAAGGATAGATGTGTGTCGTTACTTGGGTAGCAAAGTAACTTCTGACGGCCGAGGTAGAGAAGATATAAAATGCAGAATGGCAATGGGAAGAAAAGTATTTCTGAGAAAGAGAGTTCCAATATTAATTTCTTTCCATAAGGAATTTGTGTGGGGTGTCGCCTAGTACGAAAGTGAAACATGGACGATAAACAGTTCAGAGAGGAAGCAGACAGAATGCTGAAGATTAGGTGGGTAAATCGCGTATTTAATGAGAAGGTTATGAACAAAATTGGGGAAAAAAGAAATTTGTGGTAGACCTAGAGTAAAAGAAGTACTCGATTAGTAGGACACATTATCAAACGTCACGGTAGGGAAGGGAAGTGTGTGCGGTAAAAATCACAGAAGGAGAGAGAGAGAGAGAGAGAGAGAGAGAGCAGTAAGCAGGATCAAACGGAACTGGGTTGCCGTTCTTATGGGGAGAGGTTTGTTTAGGATAGAGTGGGGTGGGGAGCTGCATCAAACCAGTCTCCGGACTGTAGGCCACAACGCACTCGCCAGAAACAACGGTCAGGTGCGGCAGTTTGGAAGCACAGCGGGCTCTGAGGTTGCGCAACGTGAGGTGCCGGTGCAGGGTGTAGACTGTAGAGAGCGGCTCCTCAAACAGCAGTCGTGGCAGCAGCAGCGGCGGTGGGCTGACTCCACAGCACAGTGGAGGGCCCGCAAACGGAATCCTGGAGCCGGCACTGCTGTGCGGGGCGCCGGCGCTTCAAAAGGAGGCCAGGGGCGGCCGGCTGCCCGCTGGGTAAATAGCGCGCCAGCCGCCTCTGCCTGGGTGGCTGCCGGCGGATACCTCGCACTGTAGGCGGCCGTGGCCATTTTGTAACCGCAAATTTCCTCAATTTCTCGCATGTAAAGAACCAGAAAAATTAATAAGAGGCCTATATTAACTTTCGTTCTATTACTTTTATTTATTTATTTATTTTTTTTTTTTTTTTTTATCAGGATTCGTTGCTTCATATGAGCACAAGTCCGTTGGCAGTTGAAAGTTATTTATGTAATTTCCGAACTCATGGTGAAAATAACGACGAATGATAAAAAAAGGCTCCTGTTTTCCATTTTATACTGTTACTAGTAACAGAAACAGCACTAAAACCCTAAATGACAGCGATGGGCGTGTTTGTTATAATTTTCAAGCCCAGTCTGGGCAGGCTGGCAGCAACATGTTACATCGCTCTTCAGAGACCAGTGTTTAAACAATGACAAGATCTATAAATAACATACAGCAGAGGTTAAACCTGGCGATTTTAAAATAGACGCGGTGAAATATTGGAAACTGAAGCATAATCATAGGTGATAAAATACTTGCAGGTGGCTTAAAAATACAATGATGAACACAAACGCTAGTCACGAAGAATAGGACTGAAACACTGGTTAAAATAGACTTGCGACGCTTGAACATATTGCGATGGTTGCAACGAGTTAAAATAGACACAACAGTGTAATGACGAAACACCAGATAAAATCTTTGCACTGTGGGCGCCGCAGGGATGGGGTGAGGAAGCACTGGAAAGGCAAATTGGGAAAGAGAGGGGGAAAATAGGCGTATAAGGACTCCAAAGGAGAGGAAGGATGGGGTGGTCAAATGGGTGAATCGAAAAGGAGAGTGGGGGGGGGGGAGGGAAGAGAGAGTTGAATCTATGGGGAAGGAAGTGGGGAGTATTACGGTTGGCGAGAGGGGTAAATATCGGCACTAAAGGCAGGGAGAGGTGGCGTAACTTACCCTGGGAGGATACGAAGAGTGTAAACGTGGAGGGAGGGAGGGATACAGTGGTGTAGGGAAGGCAGACATTGGTGAGGATGAGGTAGCGAATGGGTTGCGGCAATGTATTTTATGGGAGGTATACAGGATATAGATATACTGTGGAAATTGTAGATGGTGAGGGAACGGGATTAGGTCGTACAGGATCCGTGGGTAGAAGGGACGCGGATATGGTAAGTGAGGCGGAGGGCGTTGCTTTCGAGGATTTGAAGGGATTTGTAGTACTTGTGAGGGGCAGAAATCCAGGCGGGGTGGAAGCTGCATAGGACAGGCGCGTGATGGAGTCTTTCAATAAAGATTACAAAAATAATCGTGTGTCAGGCACATGCCAGACTGACATTCATTGGAATAATCCTCTGAAAGTGTAGTCCGTCTACAAATGAAGGAAGTTACATAGCACTTGTTCGGTCGACGCTTGAATATAACTCGTAAGTCTGGGAAGAGTAGCAGATACGGTTGATGTAAGGCATAGAGGAGATCCAGCAGAGAGCAGAACGCTTCGCCACTGGCTCATTTAGTAAGCACGAAAGCGTCACACGGACGATCATCTCAGTCGCTGTGTGGCAGTCGTCGTGACTACTTCAGCGGGCAAATCTTCTCACTAGAAGCGACGTATTTTGACTTTCCTGTGCGGTTCCTTCTGCAGTTTTAAATTTATTCTCTGCTCGCGTGTATATTAGATTCTGAAGTATCTGGTTAGTGTATTCTTTCGCCGTGACATTTGTGGTAGTCGTCTGTTTTTGTTTTGTTTTGAACGGAGTTGCAGTTAGCTACCAAGCTTTTGTATTTATTAAGCTCAATCTTTACGTTTAAAAAAATCGTGTATTTTGATAGCTGTGTATTCCGTCTCAATTATCGCAACATTCGTCTGTTTTGCTTTCGTCTTTGTTTACCTTACTTACCTTTCTAGTCTTTCATTTTTCTGGATTCTATAGTCATGGACAGGGCCTGTGACTGCTGTTTGCAACTGCAAACTGAGTTGGTGACACTTCAAAATGTTCAAATGTTTGTAGAGCTTATGGAACTACGGGGTCATCAGTCCCTAGACTTACAAACTACTTATGAACTAGCTAATACTAAGGACGGCACAAATATTCATACCCGAGGGGGGATTCGAACCCCCGACCGTAGTGGCCGCGCGCCGCAGTCAGCTCGGCCACCGCGGCCGGCTGGTGACACTTCGCTCCAGCTTCAGACTGTTGGAACCTCAACAATAATACATTTCCTTGAGACAATATTGTCTCGTTATACCAAAGGTATTAAACATAAGGAGAGATATTGAATTAAAATTTGTGCTACGGCCAGGATTCTCAGCCGGGACCTCCTACTTACTAGGTAGGCGCTTTAGACCACTCAGCTGAGTGGTCTAAAGCGCCTACCTAGTAAGTAGAAGGTCCCGGGTTAGAATCCTGACCGTAGCATAAATTTTAATCCAATGCCTCTCCTTATGTTTGACCTCGGTTGCACATCTGGAGGTTGCGGTCGAGGGGTACCGTTGTTGTGGGCGGACCGAGGAAACCGAACGGACATGGTGCACAAAACAGGTTGATCACTCTTGCAAAAGAAAAGAAAATGCATGTCAAATTTACACAGATACGAAGTTCCCAAGGCACAAACTCGAAATTTAGCTCAGCCTTCAATGCGAGAAGCTTATAATAGTTTCCACAACAAAATCCAGTCACGTGGTGGTAGAATGTTGTCCATTTTTCTTTTTCTTGATTACTTTTGTCCGTGGGCGGATGGGGTAGTTCAGTATCGTTTTGGTACACTCTTTTATTAGATTTGTTACCACTTCTGTTTCTATGCGGGCATTTAGTCTTTGGAAAGTTTCTCATTTAAAAAATGTTCAAATGTTTGTGTAGCTTATGGGACTTAACTACGGGGTCATCAGTCCCTACACTTACAAACTACTTATGAACTAATACCAAGGACGGCACAAATATCCATGCCCGAAGGGGGATTCAAACCCCCGACCGTAGTGGCCGTGCAGACCGTGACTGAAGCGCCTCAGTCCCCTCGGCCATCGCTTTCTCATTTAATTTTTCTACGATTCTTCCTGTTATCTGCTGTCCAGTGGACAGGCTGACGACGATAAGGGGACAGTTGGCGTGTTTCCTGTCGCGTAGCCTCAGCAGGCGGTAGGCTCGAACCCGTAAATTAGCTCGTTTGGGCTTTTGCCTTTGTAGAATTTCTCTGTTGGCCAACTCGGCTGTTTAAGGGGGAGAGGCACCGTGTCGTGGTCGGGTGCTCCTGAGGTCCCGTTTGGCGGGCACTGGGTGTGGAGAGAGCGGTCACTCAGCTATCTGTGAAGTTTATTTGCTATCAGTGGTAGAACGACGCTCTGCGGGCGCTACACAGGAAGTCCGCCAGATTGAAGCCACAGCGAGTCAATCGGCCATTCCGCCTCAGGGCGAAACTTTCAGAGAT
Organism: Locusta migratoria; assembly: GCA_026315105.1. Taxonomy (NCBI): domain Eukaryota; kingdom Metazoa; phylum Arthropoda; class Insecta; order Orthoptera; family Acrididae; genus Locusta; species Locusta migratoria. The sequence goes on along the minus strand of CM048744.1, from coordinate 652,316,578 downwards.
CCCAACAGTAACGTCGCCAGGGCGGCGAGTCGTTTTTCCGGTTACAAATGCCTGGACGCTTTCTCCGAATTTGCCGATGTCGGTGGTAGCGGAATCGTTCTTCTGCGTGGCGAATGTTGAGCAGTTTGCCGGGTGCACAGTCGGTCGTCTGCACCATCGGAGGTCTGTGGCCAATGGGCATAAAATTTATGTATTTTGAGGCCTGGGGCTGAAAGTGAGCGTCCGAAAATTCTGGAGATGTCGTGGACCTGTGGGAACTTTGCTCGTGTGTGAGGAGCTTGTAGGAGCGTCTGCAGAACGCTGATACGCCAAAGCTTAGGATTGTGACAGTTTTATAATTTGTCAACGGCTTCTTCCGATATCATTGGGCAGACAATTAGCTGTATGAGGTAATTGGAACACTTGTGCCACGTAAGCGGGGTCACGTGTTGCGACCAGGAATTCCGGCATGGAGAGAGATTATTTGGATTTCGCTTGTAGGTCTCCGCAGTGCAGGTCTCGCGTCGAGGACTCCAAAGTTTTTAGACCTCTTGATTTCGCGGTTTACTTGTGCTGTTGTCTTAATTTTGATTCCTGTCCTGTGGGTTCGTCTTCGACGGCCACAGTTGACTTAGATTATTTTTGGAAGTCTCACTTTGATCATTCGCACTTTGCGGATCTTGCATATTTTAAGATTTTGTGTCGCAAGTTAGTCTTGGCGATTTGCACTTGTGAGAACTATTTCACAAGTACTCTATGACCGACTTGTCTGCTCGAGATGTAAAATTGTGCAGCCATTGTTTGTCTAGCACCACCGACGCTAGAGAGGCTGTTAGTTAAATATCGTTTCTGCTTCACAGAACGAAGTGAGAAAACGGTCGCTATTTATTTCAGCTCTGGTCTGCAGTCATCACCTGCCGCTGACGACTCCTGTACATGCCCGTCTTTTGCTGCAAATGTTTGGTAATGTGTCATATGCATCATTGCTAGGGCCAGTATATTGCTGTTGTTAAGAATTTATTATTATTATTGTTTTAACTGTGCTTATTTATTCAATTTGGGAAACTTCATCTGCTCTTTGAGTTGGTGTATCTGTGGTAGTAGTTTGGATAATTATTCTTCCTGAACAAGTTTCCTTCTTCCCCAGTCATTTGTTGTTATAAATGTATAGCCAACATAACTTCATATTATTATTTGTCAGTTTTTTAAACTGTTGTATATAGGATCTCATTTTATTTCAAAGGTTGTGTAATGTCCCGTTAGCTTTGTCATGTGACAGGATAAACTGTTTATGTTAATAGAATGGTATCTTCTTTCAATTCAAAGTTTCCCAATTATTCATATTTTTGTAGAGCCAAACATGTGTTAATCAAAGAGACAGTGTACCGAGTAAATTAGGACTTCATTGATGGTGCCGCGATGGAGTGGCCGAGCGGTCTAAGGCGCCTCGCTGCGCAGCGCACGGTTGCTCGCCGTCGGAGGTTCGAGTCCTCCCTGGGGCGCTCGCGCGCGCGCGTGTGTGTGTGTGTGTGTGTGTGTGTGTGTGTTGTCCTTAGGTTAGTTGACATTAGTTTAAGCAGTTTGTAAGCTAAGGACTGATGACCTCGCCGTTTGGTTTGATAGATTTACAAACATTTGATATCATTGATGGTACCTCTCATTGTGATATTGGTTAGGAATTTATAAAATAAATGTGCTTGACCGTATACGCCACCGAGCAACAGAGGTCAATAAAAATAGTTTTTCATGTTTTTATAAACATGGGGGGGTCCCAAAATTAACTATCAAAAATATTATGCTATCACTGATATCTGCAATTAAATAATTAATTCAAAATATTGTATCAAGCGGGGAATTTGCACACTGAGTATTGTCGCAGTCGACAAAACTCACAAATATATTAAAAACTTACCCACAAATAAAACAATAGCTTACAGTACTCACATATTTCTTCTTCAATTTTTTTACTCAGTAACCATAATAATTTTTCGCACTTTTATCTAACTAACTTGTAGTCTATACTTTTACGAATGTTTATTAAAATAATTTATGGCTCCATAAATATACGACCGCGGGGCTGGAATGCTTGTCACGGTTTATTATTACGTAAAAAATGCAGGTGTTTGAAGAAACAAAATCCTTGTTGTACTCCTATAAATTACTTGAAGTCAAAGGATTAAAATATAATATTCCAATTTCACATTAATAACATAAACACAAACAAAATAAATGAGATGATTCTGTACAAAAAGTTCAGTAATTCAACATACAGAAAGGAAAACACTCAAACGCTAATATCAAGGGACCTCAACAATAACCTGCAGTGTCTATTGATAACAGCTCTAAAATTAAACAATTGTCAGTACTCTACAAAATTAGTTTTTCTTTTTTTTTTTGCTTGTTTTTAAGTTTTATTTGTTATTTTATTTATTTATTTATTTTAATTTTTCAGCTGGAATAAGACGCTTCTTCACATTCTTGGAACTTCGTTTCTTACTCTCTCTCTCTCTATTTTTTTTTTTTTTTCGAGTTCCTGTTTTACAGGACTATCCTTAAGAACAGCCGAGCATCTCTTTTCTTCTATTTCTTCGTTGTTTGCTCTCTCCAGCTTTGGGGAGAAACTAATTAGGCCTAGACTGCACATTCTTCATGCCACTGCAAGGCAGCTGAGACTTAGTTATCCCTTCTCATTAACTTGGTTTGTGGAGACGTCCATCGTTTTAAGAAATATATGAAAGCAATTCACAGGTGGACTGCTAGGTTTGTTACTCGTAGGTTCGATCAATGTGCGAATGTTACTGAAGTACTACGGAATCTCAAACGAAAGTCGCTGGTGGGAAGGCGACGTTCTTTTCGAGAAACATTGTCGATGAAATTTAGAGGGCCGGAATCTGAAGCGGGCTACCGAAATATTCTACTGTCGCCGACCTACATTTCTAGTAATGTCCACAAAGATCAGAGATTTTAGGATTCGTACAGATGTCCTCGAGTATTCTGTTTCTCCTCGTTCTATATTGGAGAGGAACATGAAAGCAAGTAACTAGTAGTAGTACTAGGTACCTTCCGCCATACACCTTTAGATGAACATTATTCGTACAAAAAATAATTGCACAACATCTACACTTTTAATATATAGTCAGTACTCAGAATTTTAAATTTCTGACCATGCTAGCTAATTCAGAATCATGTG